>WSYH01001684.1:0-111009 GCA_036426205.1 Ascaphus truei
AATTCAGAGATGTGCTTGAAACAAGAACACATAAATGATTAAAGGACAACATTACAATGGCCACCAAAGGTAAGTAATATTTAACACAAAATCCTGCTGTACACGTACAAGAAAGATGTTTGCAGTTAAATAGGTGCTTTTATAATTGCATGAAAATAATATGCACATGCAATGATTACATCAATTAACACACCCAAATGCAATGTTTTGCTGCAAAGTCAATGGCAGCTTCTCTAAACTTAGCAACTGGCTCCTGGTGGACCATTACTGAACAGACGATTAATACATCAATATTTATAACACTATTCATTAATTAGGAGTGTTAACATTTCCAAAACTTCACGTGTACAAGAACATACTTGAAAGTTTGGAAACAACACAGTCTTCAGCATACATACAATAGTAATTAGATAATCTGAAGTCAACAAAACAAGGCCAAAGACATATTTTGTGAATTTTAAAATTTATTTTTTTTGTTCCTTTTGCGAGCGAGTAACAGGCCTGCTTGTTGTCTCTTGAATTTTCCTTTTTCTTTTGCCACCAACTTTAGGTACAACAGAGCCACTTTGAGTGGCCTCTGGCACTTCACGGGCAGGGCTTGTGGCCAGTGACTCACCTACAGGGCTTTTGGGCAGTGACTCACCTACAGGGCTTTTGGGTAGTGACTGTTCACCTACAGGGCTTGTGGCCAGTGACTCACCTACAGGGCTTGTGGCCAGTGACTCACCTACAGGGCTTTTGGGCAGCGATTCACCTACAGGGCTTTTGGGCAGTGACTCACCTACAGGGCTTTTGGGTAGTGACTGTTCACGGACAGGGCTTGTGCCCACTGACACATGTGAGCAAGTTGGTAGACACTGCACAAGTGATGGTTGGTCTGTTTCATGTGTGTCTTGTTTTGTTTTTGTCGCCTCCTTTGTAGGTGTCTGCTGCTGAATTTGTACAGATGGCAGCGGTAGGATGTCATCAGGAACCTGCACAGCAATGTCTGCTACTTGACCGGTAACATTTGGGCCTGGTGAATGAATATCAGATGAATGTGGTGAAAACTGACCTGCATGAACAGATCCTGCCTGTGAGGTGTTGAATTGTGGTACATTAGTCATTCTCCAGTAATTAGCTTGTGTTTGCTGAACAACTAATGCTTCGAATGAGGTGTTGATTTTTTGCAACTGTTTAGGCACTTCAATGAAGACTCTGTGGAGATGTGCCAATTGTGAAACTGTTTCTTCCTGCAGTGCAATCATCCTTTCCAGCACTGTCATCAGGTCAGAATGGCGACGATTTTCTGCTTCCACAATTTTTCCCTCAGAAGCTACAATTGCATCATATGTGGTATTTGCTGGACGTTTTGGCGGTAAAACAGTTTCAATTGGAACCTCTTCATGGTCACTTGCTTGTATTTGTGTGTCTATGGCGGCGGCGGCGGCATCATCATCATCATCATCATCATCATCATCAAAATCCTCTTCATCATGTTCTACAAATAAATGTACACATTATTAAATGGCATGTTAATCTCTGCTGTGTTACTATGTAATTGTACTGTGTCATAAGTAACAACTAACATGTTTCCATACGTTTTATAACCTCACATTAAAAACTACCTTGACTTAAGAATAATGTTTGGACTCAGTATGAAATATGAGTGAATGAAAACTTGCTGTAAACTCACAACTCCTACATGATAGTTAACATCACTAACACAATACAAGTTGCCTTACACTTCATTTTCACTGACACTAAGTAATCCTATTTAAAGAAGATGTGCAAAACAAATAATGAACATGACAACATAACATATAGAAGAGCACATATTATATGGCCACCAACTGATACACTCACCTTCTAGGTGTGTTGAGCTGGCTGACCCAGGTGAAGACACTTGTTCAGTCTCAGGTGACACATGTCCTTCAGGGGCAACTATATATAACAATAACATAAGTTTTACATTTACATGTGTAAATATTGAACAAACAGTTATTGTATGTTCTGTATTTATGAGTACCTAACAGCATCATTTCCTTAACCCAAAATGTGTGTGTGAAAGTGAACATAAATAGTTGTAATAACAATGTACATGCCTGTGTACTTAGAACTTTTGAGTTCCCTAACATAAAACATACTATGTTCCTGCAGTAATGCGTGAGGATAAATAGATAAAATTTGTACATAAAAATCATATGTTGTGTAGTGATATCAGTATCATAATGTACATAACTATCATGAGATGACCATTCACAATGGTTATCATGAAGGTGGTCATATTGCAAAAAGTGTTGTTTTTGGTAGAGGATATGTGTGGTACATTAATATAAGATGTGGCACACATGAATGTGGCTGTGACTAAACAAGACAACACATGCAGTGTGTGATAATGTGTCGTTGATAGTAGTAGTTCAACTATAGATATGAGTGAACTAATGTGTGACGTACGGTTTGATAAGTAATGAGTTGTTGGGGCATTTAGTAGCTAAAGTGAAGCTTTCAAATGAGTGTGATTAACTTCAGTTGTGCTAGTCAGGTTGTAAGAACGGTATTCCCTTCCCCAAAAAGCCTAATCAGCCACACCTTTCAATTACTTGAAACAGGTGAAAATGGTGTGAACTAAGTTGACCCTAAAATGAGGCTGTAATTAGTGTGTGTGCTGAACCCCACCCCCTCTGTTGAAGTGTATGCTGTGATGAGATATTAATTGCAGCTGCTTTAACACAATGGTAGATGAGCTAAATAGTCGTGTGCAGTTTTTAAGTTATGAAAACAATGACATAAAATATGATACGTGTGCCTCATTATGCTGTCTGTATATGACTTAAAGCAAAAATGGACCTTTTCATAAACAACTATAGATGTGTTAGTGCAAGTGATGTTTGTAGGCCGTTGCATGCAATATATTTGATGCATGCTTAAAATAGGCAGTAATGTCATGTTTGTCGGAGTAAAATAAATAAAATACACAATAATATTATACATATTTCTGTTCTGTACCTGTAGCTAGTAATAATTTCTCATTAACATGTGTTACACATGTGTACTACCCTGTTGTTCCCCATCTTCGCCCTCCATCAATTGCTTCCACTGCAGCAATGCATTTTGGGAATTCACATGTAAATGAGCACGCAATGGCACGTTCTATATTAGTTACTGCTTTTAGTAGGACTACAACATATATGTCTATTTTGAGATATATATATATACAGAATCAGACATATACATATATAGATGCAGGTATGCTTATATTGTGAAGACAGTATAAAAAGCAGTGTAACTATGCAAAATAACTGTAAGCAACGACACGCCTAGTACAGTAATATTTCTCACCTGGTGGAAATTGTGAGGGGTAAATTCCTATATCACGGTCACCAGGTAAGCCTTCCACGACGACGGGAAGTAATTTTGCCCGAAGCAGCTCCTCCAATGGACTTAATATGAGACGTTGTGGTGTCGGCCCACCTCCAGTGCCAGTAGCATGCACGCGTTGGTGTTGTATTTTCTTTTTCAATTTGGACCTAATATCATCAAATCTCTTGTGACAATTCCGCTTGTCCCTCACATGATTCCCACACGCATTGACACCAATGACTATTGTGTCCCACATTTCTTTTCTGCTTGCTGAACTTGTCCGCCCTTGAAAAACATATAAAATATATGAGGTAAATGATTAATAATAGAAGCACCAGTTTCCTACACTGCTAGCTGTTCCAAGAGATAGCAAACATGCTGTTTTATGTGTAATATGTGAAGCACATGAGCATTCACTACTAAACCTATACATGTAAGCAAGGTTGCATTCATATTGTATGCAGTTATGGCAAATTGACCGCCTGTGTTTAGTTGTCCTTGTAAGGCATGATAAAAAGCTGTGTTTCCAGACTAATTAACATAGAAAGATATTCTGAACCCATATTTGCATATGAACAAAACTCAGATGACCTAGGATCACATGTATTTGAATAATAAATGTAAAGGTACACTTACCTAGTAAATGTCCATATATACTGTCATAGTGCTCCAGAATGCCAGTGACCAGAGCTGTATTTTCCTGGTCATTGAAGCGAGGATTACGTGGCTTCTCCACACGTTTCTTCCGAGCAGGTTTAGGGTCAGAGCTTGGCTGGTGCTGACTGGACTCTCCTTCTTCCAATGGAAGAGCCTCCAAAAGCTGCCCACCAGCAAGCACGCCACCACCAGACACCCCATCAGCAACTGCGCCACCAGCAGCACTCACAGCACCAGCACTCCCACTCCTAGCACCAGCACTCCCACTCCTAGCACCAGCACTCCCACTCCTAGCACCAGCACTCCCACTCCCAGCAACAGCACTCCCACTCCCAGCAACAACACTCCCACTCCGAGCAACAGCACTCCCACTCACAGCAACAGCACTCCCACTCACAGCAACAGCACTCCCAGCAACAGCACTCCCACTCCCAGCAACAGCACTCCCACTCCCAGCACCAGCACTCCCACTCCCAGCAACACCACTCGGTGCACCAGCAACATCACTCCCCTGAACAGTACGTTCACTCCGACGCGTACTCGCACGAGTAGCACTCCCACTCCCACCAGCATCACTCTTCCCACGCTTTGCGGGCATACTTCCAGCACTCACAAAAAACAGACAACTAATGTACAGCCAATCACACGAAACACTTCCACATATAAAACAAGACAAAGATGTAAACAAAACAACAATGGACAAAGCTCACCCAATACACAACAAGTCTCTCCGTCAATATGCAAATGTTCAATCAGCCAGCTCTGTGCGTCTCTCTCTCTCTCACTCACTCCCAACAACACAGAGAATGATTAGCAGTACACATTGCCTTTAAATATGGCGCGCAATCCAATACATGCTTGTTTCGCCTGATTCAGCAAGATTTGTGATTGGGCAACCTATCAGCACCCCGCCACGCACGCCGATACACCTGTGTGTGATCGGATAATCATCGTGAGAGTGGGCGGATTTGTTTTCGGGTTGATTTTGAATGTATTCGGCACTTACTGCATACGGAGAGGAAAAATCGCCATTAACATGACTAATCGGTAAACTTGCCGATTTCACTTAATCGACGCTTACTGCATGAGGCCCATAGTCACAAACTATCGAGCAAAATAATGATTGGTGATCAAAATATGATATGGGCATATGTTACAGCAGCAGTTCCCACTGATCATTTTTTTAAAAATACAAATAAATAAAATTGTAATTACTTTAAGATATATCTGCTTGCCCTTTGCAGTGTGTGTTTATTTCTAAAATATATCTCAGTTCAGAGATATAAGTGTTCGGGAAGTATCCAGGAGGTCAAAATGGAGCTCTAACCGGAGCCCAGAGCAGTCACATTGTAAGTAACATGTATATACAGTAGCTAGAGTTACACATTGTGTGGGACTCGTGTATTCTTTATGTACTGTATAATGCAGGCTTATTCCCAGCCAATTCATTAATATAGGTCAGTGTAATTCAACAAAGAAGTTATAATGTTGGTCTCAAGTTAGCCTTTTAGGGACAAGGGTGTGAAATTGAAAGATCCAGTCTAGTTTTTCCCCTCTGAGTGTTTGTGCTGAGAGATCAGTGTCCCTTGTGAATCGGGTTACCTGAGTCCCATGTGAATTGGGTTACCTGTGTCCTGTTTGAATCGGGTTACTTGCGCCCTGTGTGAATCGGGTTACCTGCGCCCAGTGTGAATCGGGTTACCTGCGCCCCATGTGAATCGGGTTACCTGCGCCCAGTGTGAATCGGGTTACCTGCGCCCCATGTGAATCGGGTTACCTGCATCCGTATGTAGCCAGACTGGTTTCCTTGGCTACTAAGTCTGCCCTCCCTGGCAGTAAGTCCTGGTAAGAGCAGGCCATCCAGGAGTTTGCATGGGTTTTCCCCAATCACAGTAGCTTCTTGAGTGACAGGGGAGGCGGTGGGACTAGGCCTGTGTGTGTCCAATCACTGGATTCAGACCTGGTACCTACTTGCCTTGTACTTAAGGAGCTGCAATGCTAAATTTAGTGAGTGACTCTACCTTCTTGAGAGACTGGTCTACCCTAACAACTGTGCAGGGCTCTGCCAAGTTTGTACTCCCTCCCCTAGGGAAGTGGAGAGAGAAACTATACCCTTTACTCCACCAGGGAGTAAGGGAAGAGTATGGACTGCTTCAGGTGCCCTTGGCCTGGAGTGGAGGTCCAGGGTACAACCTGAGGGTGAAGCCCCAAGAAGTGAGCTGTACATGCTGTAACATCTGTCAGTGCACTAAATAAAGAGATCCTGTTGAAATATAGCCTCTTGCCCGAGACTGCAATCTGGGGTAGTGGAAGGGAGTTCTCCTGCAGGGATTGTCACCACATCCCTGGAGCCTGCAAGAGATGGAGGCGCTGACACCGGGAGAGAGAATCAGATCCTACCCCAGAAGCCTGTCCTGTTCTCCTCCACAACACCGCAGGAGACTCAGATCTACTGTAAGCCAGCAGGTATGCACCACACCACACCATGTAGTAGTGAAATCTCCCAGAGGGTGGGGGAAACGCTGCTACATGTGTGAATCGGGTCACCTCCATCCATACAGCCAGTGTCTAGGCTGTGAGTGGAAGACCCTAAGAAGGAAGCATACGAGTCCTGTATCTCACATCAATACGGGATAAGAAACCTTTTACTGAACCCCTTAAACAATCCTGGGAGGTAAACCAGCTACAGCTTTAACCTACACCTATCAGAAATAGGTGCCCCCAGCTGTCCCGTGAGTCGGAACTGTATCGTATAACAGCAAAAAGATTCTATTTTTTGTGCTGCCCGTGGCCAAAATAATCACTTTTTGTTCACCCACTAAAAGGACTTCAGAGGTGCCTTGGCGACAGCAGTAATTGGCATCTAGTCTAACCAGGTGTTCCCCATTGCCCCAAGTCCCTATGTCTTATTTTTTGTACTGTATGTATTATGTGATTTGATGTTAGTTTCGGCTAAATAAACTCCGATTTGTTAAACCTCTGTGTTCTGTCTGGAGATCTAAAGATCCTTGGTAGTCCGATCATGACAAACCTTTTCTGAGACTTAGAGACTCTTTACGTACAATTAAGATGTCCTGGTCTCCTCCTGTGTTGTTTTAGGATATGTTAAATTCCTATGATTTGTACAGCTGGACATATAGACATTTTCTATAAAAATGTTTAGCCAAAGGTTGTTTTGGATTATGACCACCAATATTGGTTTTAAGATCTATAATAGTTTAGAAAGCACCTGCACTACGGCTGATGCAGCATGGCCAGGGGACCCTGCCCCTTCCTTCCATCCGTTCACAGGGGAGGCTAAGGGCTAAGTCCTATGGAGGGGAGTGTCCCCAAGCAAGATGTTACAAGGGGGTAATTACATGGGGAAATCATCCTACCTTGTGGTCTTGCAGTGAAGCAGTCCTGCTGTGTTCTGGTTCCTCACTGGATGCAATGAAGTAAAACAGCGGCTGGGCTGCGGGTGGTCCACATGGATAGTTCCTGTAATTGTCTGCCTCCCCATTTTTGTGGTGTTTGTACACGAGCTCTCCTCACTTGTCGGGGAGACTCCCTGACACTGAGCTGCCAAATAATATTTAACTTTCTGCCTAATAAGAATTCTCTGATCCCAATGCATTTCAATATTATTTAATTGTTAGAATTCCCCAAATCTAATAAAAAATACCACTTGTGAGCACATTAACATGACTCGGAGACAGGTCTGCAACACTGCTTCTCCCCATTATCTCTTAACATACAATGCTTCCACTACAGCCAGGGATTCTGGGTAATGACATGCAAATGAGCACTCAAAGTGGGTCACTCTTTCCTTCTTGTCCATTTTAACATGGATCCCTATAAGCTTATACCTGCCATAACTTGTTTTGTGTCAAATCTAATAGAAACTTTAAAATGTTGGCATGTGCAGGGTTCCATAAATGGTCAGAGTATTTGGGCCAGAATATTCCACCTTCAGGAAATGTCTGCTTACGTTTCCTACCTCCCCCAGCTAGTTATAACCAACTGCATTTTCTCGTAGCTCTGCTGCTTCCTTCAGCAGCGGGACATGGGGATTATTCTAGTAGCTTCGATAAAGTCACTGCCAAATCGAACGGTTTTGCATGACCCTACCTCATGGTCCGATATTTGTGTGGTCACGTGAAGTAGGAAAATGCCAATACCGCTCGGGATAGCAGTGTCCTTATCTCAGCCTTTTTCTAAGTCCTGCCCGTGTGGCCTGCCTGCAGTCGCACTGTTTTTATTTGATTTTAGTAACACGGTATTATAGTAGGGGGTCTCCTGAGTGGAACCGCGTTCATTTCAGCCCCTGGGACCCCCTGCTTCCTGAGTTACAGGCCCCGGTACACATTCATTAGTGGTTCAGTACTTCTGCAAAGCAGCAATGACCAAAATAATCACCAAACAAGCCTTGCAGTAAGGCACATGTACAAGAAGGGATACAGAACTACGGACATCCAACGGAGGCTACAGGAAGCGGACACCCAGGTGTCACTAGACTGTATTCGGTATCATGCCCAAGGCAAGACAAAGATTCGTAAAATGGTCCGCAGGGTCAGAACCAAGTAAATACTGTTCTGTATTCTCTTTTGCTTCTAATGCTATTCTTCACACAGCCACACAGTGTGTCTATGCATCTGCACTCCTTTAATCTTTATCATGTTCATGATTTTCACAGTGAACCGATTCGGCAGGTGGATGAGATCAACCTGGAAAACGATGAGTGATCTGCTGCAGTGTTTCGGGAGATTCGGCAGAAGAAGCATGAAGTTCCACTGTCTGAATCCAGCATCAGACTAGTGAGACACAAATTGGGCTGGACCTTTGGAAGTGTGAGGTAAAGTGTGTACAGCATACTGTAGAGGGAGGGTGCGGGAGGATTGCTTGCAAAGGAATATCATTGTTTCCTTATAACTGTGTTTCTGGGTATGCTGTGTTTGTCTAAAGTAGCCAAATCCCAAAACAACAATGTCAGCACTCAGTATAGTACACGTATGTACTGTACACCCCATAGTAGAAAGATATAATTTCTTTAACCCATTTTCTCTTATTATTGCAGAGTGTTTCCATTGATAAGGGATGTTAACAAGATAAAAAGACTTGACTAAGTACGTGCATGGATTGAGAGTGGAGAAAGGTTTGATGATGTTACATTTCTTTAACAGTAGTACGTTAAGGGGCCTGTTCACTAAACTTCTATAAGTTCTGTGCATTACTGAGCGGGTTTGCATGTTCTTACCTCGCTATAAGAAAGTTGTGTGAAAACGTTATTAACTAAGAAAAATCTCAAGTTTATCGCGCGCTGAAAAATGCCAAACCGCACTGCTTTGTGTTTGCTTGATGAGCGACATGTCACTCCAGCAGTCTGTACGAGCAGCACAGAGAGACACTGCCTGTCCGTGCACAGCACTTACAGGCAATCTCGCGGTTTGAATTTAAATTTTAATAACACAGTATTGAAGCAGGGGGTCTCCGGAGCTGAACCGCATTAATTTAAGCCCTGGGGACCCCTTGCTTCCCGAGTTACAGGGGGGTGTTATAGTTATGGGGTGCCAGTTTCTCCCTGCATCAAAAAGGGAGAGAAGATACCCAATTGTGGCAGTCCATGCCCATATTATGGGCCTGGTTTACCAAAGTCACAATTAATGGCTTTATTGGCAAATGCTTATTTTTATTTAATGTAATGTTGCCCATTCATTATCATTGTGGCAATCCAGCCTCCCCGGCTGTCCTGCTCTCCCTCCGTGCAACTCCTCGGCTGCTCCTCTGCTTCACACTGGCGGCCCGCTGGCACGTACCATCATCTCCCCCCGCCTGCCTCTATCTGGGGAAGAAGAGACAGATGGTCAGCAGGGCGACCGACATTGCTGGAGAGTGGGCCACTGGGCTTTGCCCGAGCTGCCACGCTATACAGTAGCTATGCCCCTGGTTCCAGTACATCTTGCTAATCTTTCTAAGCATGTACACATTGATTTGCATGTCATTTAGGATGAGGAGGTTTGAAGGTTCACCAACAGACGTTTGTTTCCATTTATTTATTTTTTTAATAAATAGTTCAAATTTTCGGGTTTATGAACAAAAAAGAAAAATTGTTAGCTTTAAAGTTCTAAAACCAATTGGGTTCCAGTACAGCCAAAAAACACAAAACATTTTTGGAACCAAAATACCAATACCCACTCTTAAATGTAATATGACAAATAAAATTATGTGTTTTTAAACTTTTTTCTTTCAGGGGAGTACTCGAAATAATGAGTATTTTGATTGAAAGTGGCAACACGTAGTGGTTGAAAGTGGTAACATTCAGCTAGTATTAAAAGTAAAAAAAATAATATTTATTTATAAAATATTTTACCAGGAAGTAATACATTGAGAGTTCCATCTCGTTTTCAAGTATGTCCTGGGCATATAATACATGGTTACAAATGCATAGTTACATTAAGTGAACAGGGTTATACAATATATGCAAGACATTGCATGCATACTGTAGTTAAAGATAATATATATTATAGGCGCATGTAACAGTTACAGACCAGATAAAAATGTGAGACAGCCTTAGTTTTGAAAGAATTTAAACTGGTGGTGGCTGTGAGAGTCTCCGGTAGATTGTTCCAGTTTTGGGGTGCATGGTAAGAGAAGGGGGAGCGGCCGGATACTTTGTTGAACCTTGGGACCATGAACAGCCTTTTGGAGTCAGATCTCAGATAAGTGCTGCATGTGGTAGGGGTGAGGACCTTGTTCAGATAGGTGGGTAGCTTGCCCAGAAAGTATTTGAAGGCAAGACAGGAAAGATTAACTTTGCGCCTAGACTCAAGTGATGACCAATCTAGTTCTTTGAGCATTTCGCAGTGATGTGTGTTGTCTTTGCATTGGAGGACAAAGCGGCATATTGAATTGTAGAGGGTATCAAGTTTGCTAAGGTGAGTTTGGGTTGTTGTGCCATATACTATGTCCCATAGTCTATAATTGGCATTAGCATCTGCTGTGTGATGTGCTTTCTGACCAGCAGACTTAGGGAGGATTTGGTCCTATAAAATACACGTAGTTTGGCATAAGTTTTGGTTGTCAGGTTATCAATATGAAACCTAAATGTTAAATGCGAGTCAAACCATATGCCCAAATATTTAAAACTAGTAACAGCATTTATATATACTAAATATAGGTACCTGCATACGGTTATGCCTTCTCGTGGCATGCAGGCTTATAAATGCTTTGGCCAAAGGGTTTAACAAAATAACCCTATTTTATGAGATTGTTTTATTTTAGCCTAGTTGGTGGGAGCGCAGGAATAGTTCTTTTTGTTTTTCTACATGTAAGGCCTATTTTTTTACCAGCAGCAAACTTCTATAGGGAGGAGCGCGGTATTATGTACAGTTTCTCACAAATATTAGGCAATCCTTTTCCTTGCTGCATACTTGCTGCAACGTCATGGGGTAGGTTTATTGGCTCATCTGCTTTACATAACAGTTACTGAGCCCCTACCAATTTTCCAATTAGTGCAGGTATATTACACCCCAGTGTCAGTCTGGACATCCCCCTCTATTGAAGAGTAGGTGAATGTATAAGGCTGACAGAGAGAAATATGTGTAAGTTTTGTTATATTCACACCAGGGAATTTGTGCACCCAGTTTACCTCTAAGTACGGTAACTATGATACTGGCTTTAGCCAGCTTTTAATTGCACTACGCACATAAGCTTATGTTTATTTAACCCCTTCAGGGCTTTCACACATTTTTTCACCAGTCCATGGGACAACTATTACATATATTTAGTGTAGGTACCTGCATACGGTTATGCCTTGTCGTGGCTTGCAGGCTTATAAATGCTTTGGCCAAAGGGTTTAACAAAATAACCCTTTTTTATGAGATTATTATTTTATTTTAGCCTAATTGGTGGGAGCGCAGGAATCATTCTTTTTGTTTTGTTTGCCTTGTGCACATATTCCGCAGGCATCTGTAGTTATTATGATCCTTTGTAGTGCCAGTTACGTTGTAGCTTTTCCACAAAGATGGTAGAACGATATAAGGTCGGTTGTAACCCACGGAAGGTGCCCCCCCCCCCCCCCCCGTACTCTTATTCTGCGTAGTGGAATATGGGTATCACAGAGTTTTAAGAACTCGGATTGGAAATAGTCGAGTGCAGAATCGGGGTCGGGAATTAAGTCAATTCTGTATCAAGGGCAGCTGGTAAGGTCATCCAGAAACTGTTGTGGGTTAAAGTTTCTAAATGTTCTAGTGAGGAGAACTTTAGGGCTTGATTGGGGCGATTTGATTTTCCTTACACATTACACTATTGCATGGTCACTGAAAATGTCGGGTAAGATGCCAGAGGATTGGATTCTGCTGGGACTAGAGGAGAGAATCCAGTCTAGCAAAGACTGGTTGTGAGATTTTAGGTTTGTGCATGTGAGTTGGGAAATGAGTTGCGTTAGGTTAAGTGACGAGTTGTATCTGGATATTCTTGGTTTTAGGGTCGAGCCAATTGTAGTTGAAATCCCCAAGAACTAGCAGCTCACTCTTCTCATTCAGAGAGTTAATTGACCCAAGAAACTGGGGGATATCAGTCAGGGATTGTGGTGGGTCTTTAGGGGGCTGGTAGATGCCAGCAATAAGAACGGGCTTAGAAAAGGGGAGGCAGATTTTGCTAACAAGGATTTTAAAAGAGGGTGGGCTTTGGGGGGCAATTTAGCAGCATAAATGGTAAGGTGTCTGCAATATAAAATAATACCCCTCCTCCTCTCTTTGACCTGTCTTTCCTAGAAATTGAGTATCCCCGAATGGCAATAGTTGCATTGTGGTTTTAGGGGTTACCCATGTTTCTGTGAGAACGATGGCTTTGTGTTTATGCATAAGGCACGGTGCCCTTAGTTCATCCAGTTTGGGCAGCAGGCTCTGGATATTTATATGGGCGACAGATAGCCCTTTTTGGAATTTGGGTATGAGACATCATTGAATAGGGAGGGCCTGGGTTAGGTTCAATATCACCTGCTAAAGAGAGTAACAGTATAAATAGAAATTTGAGTAGTTGTTTGCCAGTTGTAATTTTGCCATTAGAATGAGCAGTGGTTGGTGTGCTGGTTTTCAGAGTTTTCCACCAACATTCAGTAGATAGTACAAGGCTTTTGAGTAATCCATGGTGTATGGTGAGGTTGTGTGTGGGCCAGGAGGGATGAGTTTGTAGTGGCATTTCCATGAAGTCACAATAAAGAACAGTTGAGATAAGTAGCAGGTTCATTATCACAGAGGTAGGTACTGTAATGTTGCAGGAAGCTGTTGTGAGCCAAGTGAGTGTGTGCAGAGTAAACAGCAGAGGTGTGCCTTTTCCTTGCCAAAATGTTTTGCTGCATTTGCAATGCTAGGGTCTGCTCAGTGATTTTTTTTGGAGGGGAAATGGGAGGGAGAGTCAGTGGTGTGCAGTAAAGTGTTGGGAGAGGCTGCAGTAACTATAGTGTACAGGGGGGGTTAATTGTGTAGACTAATAAGCATGGGATAATAGTGTGATCAGATAGCTCACCGTTTGTTGCCTTGTGCAGAAGAGTTTGCAGAAAGATCCAGTCCCCAGTCCACCTCTAGTCCAAGTACAGTCTACCTATATATATTTACTTAAAGATAAATACTCTTAAGTTGCTAACGCCACCCTGGTAATTTCTATAAGCAATTAACATAGATAATGCATGTGATCAAACCCATTAGCCATGTCACCTCATCCCTAATACAAGTGTATGTAATAATATATAGCACAACAGTTTGGAGGTGAACTTTATTATTTATGTGTGTTTTCTGGTAAGAAATCTGGAACATTTTCCTGTCATCTCCTTTTGTAAGTCAGGAAGAAATCAGGGTGCAAACTCCTCCTTTCCTGAGATATTATGTATATGTTTTAAATGGAGCTGATTTCTTCCCCAGCAAAGAAAGACAGATTCTTATGGACCCGGCACTCAAAGAGAAAAACATTAAGTAGCAATGCGTATTGTATTTCCTTTCTCTCTTCTATTTCCTCAAACAAAACTCCCCATGGAAGCCAGCCCACAAAAATGAAACCTAACCAGTATTTCCTGCAACAGTGGCTGTGGCAACGCGAGGAACCCAAAGCCTGAGACACACGTATGTTTCTTACTACTGTGCACAGTCTTCTCTGCTAAGGTTCTCTGGCGCTAGGAATTGTAACCTCTTCTTGTTGACAGGCAGGTAAAACATTTTTAAACCTGATTTTGTTACTTACAGTATGTTTGAACAGTCACTGTTAGGATAAATTGGATATGGCACAGTAGACAGGTATGCACAATGTTCCCAGAGTCTGTCATGGGGAGTTCTTACAGCTCTAATTTAGCACGCTGTGTGGGGATATATCCAGGAGTTGGTAAAGGTGTAATGCAGAATAGGAAATGGCATGTTATACAATATCTGAAAACCTATCCGTCAAGTTAAGCAGGAAATCCCCTTAGCGCTGTGCTGCCTATGCAACCATGCTGTCCTGGGGATTGTTTTCCAAGTAACATTTTGTTAAATATATGCCTTTGAAATCCTGATGTCCTCGGTGGATCACCAGTGCATTACCCAGCCAAACCGAGCCCTTCTGCAGTGGGCTAGGACTCTAGGACAATTGGTCGTGGCTTTTTTGTTGCGACCAAATTGCTGCCGGCAATAGCCCCCACAAACATCGCCGCAGGGACATCTCTCCGCCGGACGTTTCTCCACCAAGGTAGTCCCTAAACTTACCCTTAAACACCCTAATCTTAAACCCTAATACTAACATTACCCTTACCCTAAAAACCTTAACCCTTTACCCTAAATCCCCTTACGCTAAAACCCCTTACCCTAAAACCCTTTACCCTAAAGCCTCTCACCCTAATCCTTTACCCTAATCCTTTACCCTAATCCTTTACCCTAAAACCCCTCACCCTAAACCCTTACCCTAATTCCCTACCCTACAAACCTAACCCCTCACCCTAAACCCCTTATCCCCCTACCCTAATTGCTAAAACCCCTTAAGTGAACGTACTTTATTGGTGGTATGGCCTGCGGCCGAGTGTCCAGCAGCTGAATGTCCGGCGGTGGAGAGACTGCGGTGAAGGGTCCCTCAGTGGCCAAACGTCAGTAACCGTGGCAAAATGGTCACGACCAAATGTCCAGTTCCATTAGGCAGCACAACTATTCACCGCAAGTAATGTGGGAAAAGCAAATAAGCACAAAAACGCTCGCTCCGCGTATCCTACAGCAAATCACTTACATACCTGTGCCTCTAAGTGTAAGCTCGGGGTTAATTGTGCCTGTAATTTCTATGTAACAATTCTGTGTACAGTCAGTGCATTATAGCAATAAATGATTGTCTTTAAATCTTGGAATGAGTTTTTTTTAATTCCATACGCCATAAAAGGGGATTTAAATATAGATGTCCTAGCTGTGTTTATGGCCAGTTCTCCCCTGCTCTGAGATAAGGTGAATGCCTCGCCTCTGTATGACACACCTGTTCTTTCTCCGCATTACCAGGAAACAAATTGCACTTCAAAGTAAAAACCTAGCTCTCCTGTACCTGAGAACGAGGAAGTGGGGTTTATAGTTTAGATCTCTATATGGCTCAGATCCCCGGAGGCCTCTCATTGATTACCCTAAGTTAACACCTCTGTAAGTGTTAACATGTATCTTCAAAGTGCTGTCATCGACCGGGAACAGGCATCATGTTAACGATAACTACTGTTGGTGCTGATGATAAGCGAAAGAGGTGTTCCCTCTAAAACCGCACATCCACGGAACTCTGTTCTGGTTAACGCAGGAATTTAACCCGACGTTATTATGGCCTGCACCAAGTCCTTCTACTTCACTGATCATTTACTAGGCTCACTAACTAACACAAATCTCTTTTGCAGGTAAGCAGTTGCCATAATGAACCATGACAAAGGGTACGCGGTTGACACAAATTACCCTCCCCATATGAATCCACCACCTTATTCGCAAGGTACAGTATGTTTGCTTAATCTTTTTATGGCTTTGTACATCAGCTGCTGGTACAATGTTTTAATAGTGCAAATATTTAAGTGGCGCTATTTTATAAGACATCTTCCAGCCCGTTCACGGAATGAGCTGTGAGCCTTCTTGTGGCATAGCACAATTTAGTAAGTATGGGCTTCAATATCATGTGATGTCCTGACATATGTTATGTGCGTTAATTAAACACTGCTTCACTTGCATTGTTAAGCACTTACAGTACACTTAGAAAGTGACCAAACGGTCACAAAGTCCCTTACATAATGCACTCAGTCAAAACTGAGGGGATAATATAAGTGGTGGAATGCCAATATCCCAAAAATTGTCTGGATAATAATAATATAATAATAGCATGTTTTTGTATAGCGCTGCTAGGTCCCTGCTCCGTGGAGCTTACAATCTATGTTTTTGGTGCCTGAGGCACAGGGAGATAAAGTGACTTGCCCAAGGTCACAAAGAGCCGACACCGAGAATGGAACCAGGTGTCTTTTACTCACTGAGCCACTCCCTCTCCCATGGATGATTACGTAACTCTATCAACAACAGGGGACTGGATGAGCAGGTCACAAGGCGCTCCATATGCCATTAAAATAAAATAATAACGTTTTATTATAACACCGGAACGACGAAAAACAGTGTTATAATGAGTGCATTATGCAAGGGACTTTGTGACCGTTTAGTCACTTTCTAAGTGTGTGTACAGTATGTATCTATTTCCCCTCTGCACCTAGTCATTTTATTCAATTGTTGTTCTGTGGCTGAGCGGTTTGTCACCACGTAGCTGTATTGTTAAGCACTTTACAGAATAGTTATTGATGCATTTGAGGCTGGGAGATGTTCTTCTGCACATTATTGTAAAGTTTGCATAAGTATCTGCTGCTATTTTCCAAGTTCTTTTCACCAGTTAAATCAAGTCGGTCTTGTGGACACAGGCAATCAATATCATATGTAGGAAACATTTTTTTACAAGCACCATATGTAGGAAACATTTTTTACAAGTGACACTATTAAAAAGTAGCATATTAAAGAGTAAATAGCCTCATCTTAATACGCATCCTTCATATACCTAGAGAACCTTCCCCCCAAATATTCTTTAGCCAGAAAATGTGTCACATTCATACATTAGAAATATTTTTATGATATTCAACAATACGTTTGCAGTTTGTCCTCTTATATAAATGTTTTTCTGTTTACAGGCGGAATGGAATCATTCTGTCCATATCCACCACCTTATGCTCCACCTTCTGTAACAACGACATTTTTACAGCCACAACCTACAGGTAATTCCTTTATAAATTGATCTTAAATGCATCAAACTGGTGTATACTCACAACTGTGCCTGCATCACTTTCTTTAAAATGTACATCAGAAACCTCTCTTTCTGGAAACCCTGTAGGGTCAGATGCACGAATCTCTGTTATTGACGTAACGAGGCATTAACTTAAGTTAGTGTACCATTTAGTGCTAATGGGGATATTCAAAGCTCCAAATTAATCGCGTTAAGGACTGTCTTATTGCTAAGGCGGCCCGTCGTTATTTTACGGTAGTTAGTGTTAATGATATGCTAAAGAGGTGTGGAAACCCACCTTAAGCCGTTATAGTTAATGTTGGAAATAATGTACATTTTTTAGGTCACAGCTAAACCTGGCGTTAGGGGGGACGCAGCTATTTTTTTGCCTTTGTCCAAGGTGCTGAAGTGTCCCACCATGGCTTCCTATATTGCCATAGCAATAAGCAATATATGAATGCTTGGCTTCCTATAATGCCTTAGCAATATAGGAAGCCAAGGTTAATACTCTGGACTAGCCCAAATAAATAAGCCTAAACCTATGTATTAACCCATTAGATGCCATAGTGGCCATAAAGGCATGCATCACGCATGTCTTCATGATCACTAAAGTAGCCAAGGGGTTAATACAAACGCCCCAAATATATTACTGACCATTGCATGCATAGAGGTAAAACTGCTATGACATAATGTACAAGGGGTTAACTGTCCCATTTAACTCCCCCCCCCCCCTTCCCCAAGGGGGCAAAACCTTCCTGCCAAGGCAGCTTCACCATAACCCACCACCCCTACTCTAACACCCCCAACAGATCTAAACCCCTCTACAGTACTAGCCATTAGCCCGACTAGCCAAAGGTTGCTGATAGGGCGAATAGTCTATAACAGTGTTTCCCAACTCCAGTCCTCAGGGAACCCCAACAGGTCAGGTCTTAAGGATATCCCTGCTCCAGCACAGGTGACTCAGTCACCATGACTGAGCCACTGATTGACCCACGTGTGCTGGAGTAGGGATATCCTTAAGACCTGACCTGTTGGTGTTCTCTGAGGACTGGAGTTGGGAAACACTGGTCTATATAAACACAAGATATAATAACACCACAAGCACACAAATATAAATAAAATACAATTACAAATATTCTATATAATATAGAAGTGAGTTCCTGAAGTAATGAATATGATCTACCAC
The DNA here is from genome assembly GCA_036426205.1 of Ascaphus truei. Classification (NCBI taxonomy): domain Eukaryota; kingdom Metazoa; phylum Chordata; class Amphibia; order Anura; family Ascaphidae; genus Ascaphus; species Ascaphus truei. Next base: position 18,452 of record WSYH01001684.1, read on the forward strand.
TCAGCTTGGGATTTGTTGATTAGGAAAAAGCATTTGACTCTGTCTACACCTCCGCGGTCCTAGATGCATTATGAAGACAAAGTGTTGAAGACGCTGTCCTATCACTGGTATTCGGGCGTTTCTGCATACCGTGATTGCAACACTGTCAAAAATGGCGATTTAAAAACCCTGGCGATTTTTTCTATCGGACTTTACTGCATGAGGCCCTGTTTGTGTAATTGTGTGTGTGTGACACTGTGTGGAATTATGTGTGTGTGTGTGTGTGTGACCGTGTGGAATGTGTGTGACATGTATGTGGAATTGTATGTCTGGGGGGAAGTGTGTGTGTTGTGTTTGTGGTGACAGAGGGTGTGGAATTGTATGTGTGTATGTGTAAACTGTGTGTGATACTGTATGTGGAATTGTGTGTGTCGTGTTTGAGACACGGTGTGGAATTGTGTGTGACACGGAGTGTGGAATGTGTGGGTGTGTGTGTGTGGGAGGGGAATTGTGTGTGGTGTGACACTGTGTGTGTGACAGTGTATATGTTTGTGTTGTGGTGAAATTGGGTGTGTGTGACGGGTGGATTTGTGTGTGTGCCTGAGTTGGAATTGTGTGTGTGTGTGTGTGTGGAGGGAATTTTTGTGACTGTTTGTGTGACACTGTGTGTGTGACAGTGTATATGTTTGTGTGTGAAATAGTGTGTGACTGTGTGGAATTGTGTGTGTGCCTGAGTGGAATTGTGTGTGACACTGTGCGTGGAATTGTGTAGGTGTGTGTTTATGAGACAATGTGTGTGGAATTGTTTGTGTGACTGTGTCTGTGTGTCACTGTGGAATTGTGTGTGTTTGTGTGTGTGTGTGACACTATGTGTGTGGGGGGAGCAAAGGTAATTGGAGGGAGGGGGAAATAGAGAGTGTGTGGGGTTGGGAGGCGGAAGAGTAAAAAGGGAGTGAGACGAGGGGGAGATAAATACTGTACAGGGGGAGTGTGAGGATGTGAGAGTAAGGTGGTGTGTGAGAAGGGGGTGCTCATAAGGCCGATGATACGGAGACCCCGGTGGAAACTATGTTTTATTATATAGGGGAGCTTTGAATTATTTTTGCATGGAGGCCCAAAAAATGTATTTACTCCCCTGCTCCCCACCCTCCCATTGTCCCTGGATCACTGGACCTGGCTTATACAATAAAATAATTAACCCCTGATACAGCGCCCAGGCCCAGGCCCAGGCATACAATGAGTCACACAGAAACCCATCTAAACGTCAAATAAAACACACCGATTTTACAGGTAATACATTAACCAGGGCCAAGCTGCTTTCCACCCGAGTGGAAGATTAACCCGTGCTGCAGGATAGTCCTGTTAACAGGCAGGGGCAGCATGCAGGCTTAAGTGTTGTCGGTGCCATGCTGCCCCTGCCATCACAATACCCGTTAAAGTCATTACCTATCTAGGTAATGTTGGGTTATTTGCCCTAATTTAACAGCGCTTAGTGCATCTGCCCATAGATAGCTGTTGTTTCTAAAAACCACGTTTTTTTTTAATCAATGTTTAGTTTTGGGGAGCATTGTAACGTTAAACAGCTGTGCATCGTTTTTATAAACTGTGTAACATTAATATGATCAATGACAGCTACAAAAACAGGACTGGCTCTGGGTAATGCTAGACAGTGCTAAAGAAGCGACATAGTTTAATTCCAGGGAAGTAGGGGGTGACCTTGTTAATTGTATTAGAAGATTACCAATGTATGACCAATGTAATTGTATATTCTCCCTTTCATTTCGTGATGAACAGGAAAAAACGACCAAATTCTTTGTTTGCTGGACACAAAACGTCCCATTCACCATTTTGGAATAACGTGTGGAATAACGTCTGATCTTGATGCATTCGAAAATAATTACAATATTCACACAAACATGGGCACACATTTATAATTACTCACTTAACAAAAAAATGTGTATACCAACTAAACATTGTTCTTACCTCGCATTGTTACAGCTGGAATGGCAATCTCCATGCCAAGTGCACCACCTTATCCTGCGGTTTCAACCATGACAACTACAACACAACATCATATAGGTAATTTATCTTCCAAGTATTTGATCCTTGAAGTCGCAGTCCCTCCTAGTGACAAAGTCATGTTTAATAAGGTGACACCATCAAAAAATTAGACAAGTTTTATATTTTATAACTATATTTTTGCACTTTGAATGCTTCTATAGTAATCAAATAACCTATGATCTAAATAAAGAACATATTTACAGACTACACAAGGAAATGAATACACCTGAATTCCAGCCAAAGAATAACCTATTTTTGACAGGAAACAACATTGTATGTATGCAAATATAAATACGCCCTTAGCCCACAGTCTGCTGTTTTACCCGCAAAGATATTGTATCTGAACGTGAAACTGCAGAAAGTGGAACTGGTTATGCAGCGCTTGCAAACATAGTATGTTCTATTCTGCTCTCCTATTAATTATATTGTAGTAAATTATAATCATGGTGTAATAGAGGTAAACAGCATATCTAACGAATTGATCCAAAAAGGATCAAGAGAAGACCCTCCAAAAATGCACTCTATGATAATACAAATGTATCTCTATGATAATATATATGTTTTGTTCAGCCAGCTTACGTTTTTCTGTCTGAAATGGCATCCAAACGACTTTTCCCCATTATTTAACACGTTTCCGATACCTTCAAAGCAAGCACAGCACCACTACTTTTTAAGGATATATTCATCATGTCGCCAGTATGGGTTAGCTACAGCGGTGCGCAAACTGGGGGGCGCAAGATTATGTAGGGGGGGCGCGGGCTGCGTGCGGGCGGGCCATAAGCTCGCCGCTGCTGCTTCTATGTGTCTGTGTCTTGCAGAGGGGGCGGGGCCTTGCAGAGGGGGCGGGGCCTTGCTGCGGGGCCTTCCCTACACACAGACTAGCCCTCCTCCTCCTGTCTGTTTCCCGCCCATTTTCAGCAGCACATGGGGGGACCTGAGCAGGCTTAGTTACTCCCTCCCGTGTGTGTGTGTGTGTTGTGTGTGTGTGTGTTGTATGTATGTATGTATGTATGTATATATATATATGTATATATATATTTATATATATATATGGGGACTGCAGTGTATGTGTATATGTATATAGAGGGGGACCGCATTGTATGTGTATGTGTATATAGAGGGGGACTGCAGTGTATGTGTATATAGAGGGGGACTGCGGTGTATATGTATGTGTATATAGAGGCGGACTGCAGTGTATGTGTATATAGAGGGGGACTGAAGTGTGTGTGTGTATATGTATGTGTATATAGAGGGGGACTGAAGTGTGTGTATATGTATGTGTATATAGAGGGGGACTGCAGTGTATGTGTATATAGAGGGGGACTGCAGTGTATGTGTATGTGTATAAAGAAGGGGACTGTAGTGTGTATGTGTGTGTATGTGTATGTGTATATAGAGGGGGACTGCAGTGTGTGTGTGTATGTGTGTGTGTGTGTGTGTGTATATATATATATATATATATATAGAGGGGGACTGCAGTGTGTGTATGTGTATATATATATAGAGGGGGACTGCAGTGTGTGTGTATGTGTATATAGAGGGGGACTGCAGTGTGTGTGTGTATGTGTATATAGAGGGGGACTGCAGTGTGTGTGTATGTGTATATAGAGGGGGACTGCAGTGTGTGTGTGTGTGTGTGTGTGTGTGTATGTGTATATAGTGGGGGACTGCAGTATGTGTGTTATTGTGTGTGTGTGTGTGTGTGTGTTGTGATTGAGTGTGTGTGCTGTGTGTGGGTGTTGTGATTGAGTGGCTGTTGTGTCTGTGTTGGTTGTGATTGTGTGTGTGCTGTGCCTGTTGGTTGTCTGTCTGTGTGTGTTGGTTGTGATTGAGTATTGGTTGTGTGTGTTGTGATTGAGTATTGGTTGTGTGTGTTGTGATTGTGTGTGTGTGTGTGGGTGTTGTGATTGAATGCAGCGGTGCACAAACTGAGGTGGGGACGCCCCGGTCGCAAGATTATTTAGGCGGGGCGCGTGTGGCAAAACCTGGGTGCGCAGGCGAAAAAGATGTGCGCAGGCGGCCAAGAAGAAGTGCGTGCGCGGGCAGCCGAAGATGTGCGCGGGCGGCCAAACAGAATAGTGCAGGTGGCGGCCACGTGATTCGGAGGTACGGGGGAGGAGCATGCCCCAGCGCTGTGATGTCAAACGCACCTCCTTCCGGTGTCTGCCCTGCAATAGCGCTGTGTTCCTGCTCTCCTCCGCTGGCAACCTGCTTCGCTGCGATCCTCTGCGAGGGAAAGGGTCGGGTGCCACTATATCAATCATACTATGAATGTACAGAAATAATAATAAAAAAAAGTGTAAACATTTCCCCGCTCGTGCTTGCAAAATGATGCAGGACACGGTGTGCTCAGGCTTGGAGAGTTGGTGATGTCACCGCTCTCAGCGGCAGCGTGGATGCAGCCTGATTTTGCAAGAGCGAGCTGTTGAAGTATGTAAGTATTTAGGCTGCGCTTATAGTGCCGGCGACGCAACGTCGCCCGAAACAAATGCATTGTCGCCGCCGCTTGCACTTATAGTAAGCGTGACGTGGCAACGCGATTTTTTGAAGCCGGCAATATTTGATTTTTCAGGGGCTGTCGCCTCATGTGACAGCCCCTGAACCAATCAATGGCCTGGTCGCCCGCAACGGCGACGTGTACTATATGGGCGGCCTTAGACATATTTGTATTTTCATTGTATACCGTTTAATAAAGGTTTTTTTTCATGGGATTTTGATTGCATCAGGCAGGGGGGACCCGAGAAATTTCATGGATAAAAAGGGGGGCTCGGCATAAAAAGTTTGCTCACCCCCGGGTTAGCACACAGAATTAGCGTTACCTCCCATTCAAGTTAATGGGAGTTAACGCTGGAACGGTGTGCTACCCCATGGGTGCGCAAACTTTTGGAGTTGCGTCCCCCTGCTAGCACTACTCCCGTGTTCGCGCCCCCCTCTCACCTTCCCAGAGCGTCAAATGAAGCCGCGGGGTCATGTGATATCACGTCACGTAAACCCTGCGGCATCATTTGAGTGTGACGTCACGACACATGACCCCGCGTTGCCATGGAGATATGCCAGATGCCGGCTGAAACGTGGTAAGTCGATGTTGCAGAGGCCTCATGCGATCCCCTGGCATTTAATTTTAATGCCTTGGGGGAAAGCGCGGGGCCTCTGCATCCGCCCGCACCTCCCCAGAAAAATCTCGTGCCCTCCCCCTGGGGGCGCGCACCCCAGTTTGGGCACCCCTGAACTAACCCATACCGGCACTTAAAGCTGCAGTTCAGTCTTTTTTTATTTATTATTTATTTATTTATTTACTTCAATAGTTTCATGTGTGCAATCTCTAATTACCTAAAGAACTGTATAGCTGCCGGTCAATTTGTTCTCCATGTATTGATCGGCGAAATTTGGTGACATAATTAGAGAAGGGATATGTTTTTCTTCTGCTTCTGTCACTCAGTGGAAGCTCATGAATATTCATGAGCACTCCTGCACTGACATGTGCTAGAGAGAGGGCAGGGCTGACAAAGGGGTGTGCCAGGGCTTGTGACAGGACATGAAGGGGCAGTGCCTTAGCAAATGGCTGTTAAAATAGAATACAAGAAAATTGGTCTTTCATAGTTGTTTTTTTTTAAAACAGAAAATGCTAAAAGTATTTTTTCTTACTACAGAACTGATTTATTAAAAACAACACACATGCAGGATATTGCCTGAACTGCAGCTTTAAACAATCTGCGCCTTACACCAGGGGTGCGCAAACTAAGGGGGGGGGGGACAGACGGCGCTTATAGAGGCCCTGCGCTCTTCCCCACAAAATTTAAATTAAATGCCGGTGGAGCGCCTGGGTTCTCTGTATATCTTTCTTACCTTGTCTCTGGCAGCTTCTGGGGACGCGTCGCCATGGCAAAGCGGCAACAAATGACGCTGCGGGTTACCGTGAAGGGGCTGGAGAAAAGGTAAGGGGGGCAGGGAGGGGAGAATAGTCAGGGGGCACAGACAAAAAAGTTTGTGCACCCCTGCCTTAGACCAAGAGTGCGCAAAGGGTTCTTTCTGCGCCCCCCTGCCTACTCTCCTCCACTACTCGCGCCCCCCCCTGCTCGGCTCCGGCATCAAATGACATTGTGGTGTCATTTGACGCTGGGTTACCATGGCGACGCGTCGCCGAAGACCAGGTAGGAGAAGTTACAGAGGCCTCGTGCGGCCCCCTGACATTAAATTTAAATGGCTTTGGGGAAAGCGTGGGACCTCCGTAGGCGCCGCGCCACCACTGGAAAATCTCACGCCCCCCACTTCGCGCACCCCTGCCTTAGACCACTGTTTAGCGCATGGTAACCACATTGGTCGCTAATTAACGTGCTGTGTAGCTGCTTCTCCCTGTTAGGGAATCTCTGAGCTCAAATCAGATTTATGGCGATACAACAGCTTTACAGCATATTAAATAGGGAGCATTGAAAAGTGTATTCCCACAGAGGACCAAAATGAACTAAATCTCATTATACAGACAAAAGGTCACCCAGCACTTCCCATATTCAAAGTGAAATTTAGTGATTACTGCTGCACGGGATCAAGAACCCTCCTAGGGTTCAAAATAGTCAAAGGAGAAAATGTGTGTGCCCCAGCATTCAATAAATACAATAAACAGTGGAAGTTTGGAACGACACAAGTCTTCTGCATTTTATATAACAGAATATGAAAGTATATACTTAGACATGACGCACAATATCAGAGATGTAACACACCCAAAACATAGGTTTCCCACACAATTTGTAAGAGATACAGTATGTGTCCAAAGGCAATTGCAGCGGAAATACTAAGTGAAATACGGTACCTGTGTACTGAGGGGCAGTACCAGCCTATAATGGAAAAGCACTGTATGAAATAAGGTACATAGGTACTACCCCTGTCAAGTGACCTATGAGACATATGATAACCTAATTAACCGAATTAAAAGAGATAACCACGGTAACCTAAGGTAAAACAGAAATTAAGAAAATCATGATTTTTAACACTAGATTTTTTTTTTAAAGGGCAGGAAATGCTCAGGGGGGCAGATTATTATATGAGTTAAACTCATTAAGGCTTCTGGGGTGATTGCTGCTTTAAAATAAATACTTTGTTTGGGAAATGCTTGCTAATCATATACAGTACATGGAGTCTCTGTTTGTCCTACTGCCTGACCAGAACCCTCCATCTTTCCCTCCTCGCTGTTGTTTGGTCCACTGACTGGGAGGGGAATGTCTAATGTACATTATATCTGATTATATTACCGCTAGGGTAGAAGAAACGAGATAAACGACACCCTCCTCACCACCTGCTGTTAATTAAGCTTTCATACTTTCATCAATAATTTAAAATAGTTACACTTGCCCAATTAAAAATGAAAGAAACAATACCTTCTGTTTATTAGACTCAACGTTAAATTAAAACTATCATGGTTCCAAAACTACTTTTCTGAATACACCCGCCTTTAACTGAATGGAGTTAGTATACCATGCTGCATTAAATACATTTTTGGGTTGATACAGTACATAGTAATTAATTTTGAGCTAACACTAATACCTGGCTCTTAAACCAACCTACGTAACTATAACTTTACAACAGCTGTTCTGCGATATGACCCTCTACTCCCTTATAACTACCCTCTATCATTTCTGACATTGTAAAAGATACAAGCCTCCGAAGAAATAATGCAGACCCAATATGAGTTGTTTGTACCTTCAAGGCAGAGAATCTATGAATTTCATTTCGTATCATAGAAAATTCAACTTTACCACATTAAAGGCAACATATATTTACCTTTATCAGATATTGTGGGGGTGTTCTTGGAATGCACGCCCTAATGTTTTCCTTAGTATATACTGTACCACTACAGCAAAAGTACATATATAAAGCTTTAAGTAACGGAGTAAACAATGTGGGGATGTAAATGTGATATATGTTTTTTTTTTGTAGTTGTAGGAAACCGACCTGCTCCCACAACCCAAGCAACAGGTAAGACTTAATGCACCCACTCTAAAGCCTTGTGATATACACTGTGGGACACAAATAGAGGACAGCATCATGTTAGCCCATAGAATAGACAAGCAAAAGAAAGGTCAAAGTGATACGCAGTGGTTAAAAAGAGTGCACCAAGTCCCTTCTTCAGGACCATGTTTTTTTGTTTGTTTGTTTGTTTTTATACAAATGAAGCTGAAATAGCATCACATATTTCTACAAGAATTACATCCTAATAAGTCTGGATATACTGATATACTGATGTTAGTCACAGTGTGAAACACACAATATAACACGGTGATGCAGAAAATCACATGTAGATTGGTCAGGAATTCAGTTAGAGGTCTGTGGTGTCAGGACAGATAGTTAGTGTAAGGCCGCGAACCCGCTGCGGCCGGCGGGGCGCGCGGCCGCGAACCACCAGACCCTTGCCCGAGTGGTCCCTGCCCCCGCTGCCTCCTTCCGACAGGGCTTACTACGTACTGTGACGCGTCAGCCGGCCGATGCTGCAAGAATCTTGTGAATTTCGGCGTTGACGCGTCACGTGGTACGCGAGTCAGCCAATGGGGAGGAGAGGAGGGAAGGAGCTAGGTGGGAGGCGCCTTGGGCAGGGAGCAGGGAAGGAGCTGCAGGTTATTAAAGTGTGTGTGTGTATGTGTGTATGTTTGTGTGTGTGTATATATGTATGTGTGTGGGGGGTGGACGGCACCACGATCAGAGCCCGCCCCCCTCCCTCCCACTCCCGCCCCCTCCCTCTCCCGCCCCCCTCCTTCTCCGGCTCCCTACAGACCGCATATCGCGGTCTGTGTCTGTCAGCGCCCCGCCTGTCTGCAGTGCGGGCGCGCTGACTGAGGGAGCGGGGCCTTAGCCTAACACAGCAATGCAGAAAATGTCATGTAGATAGGTCAGGAATTAGAATGAAGGTGTGAAGTGTAGTTAGCAGGATGTCTGTGTGTAGGGATAGCGAATTACAAATGTGACCCTCCCTGCCTGACTCATAGGGAGTTTACATTGGTGTGCAATGTTTAGCCACTCAGCATGGATTACGTTACCTCAGGGTGCTGGATTCAGGCGGCTCAGCGATGGAGTTAGCAAGGTTGGAAAATAATGGGCGCTAGGAACTTGGTAGTACAACAGTCTTTTATTCGTGTCTCCAGACACGAGGACCACTCACACACATAACAACATTGTACTGGTTTTATAACAGACATACAGTGATGTGAAAAAGAAAGTACACCCTCTTTGAATTCCATGGTTTTACATATCAGAACATAATAACAATCAACTGTTCCTTAGCAGGTCTTAAAATTAGGTAAATACAACCTCAGGTGAACAACAACACATAACATATTACACCGTGTCATGATTTATTTAACAAAAATAAATCCAAAATGGAGAAGCCATGTGTGAAAAGCTAAGTATACCTTATGATTCAATAGCTTGTAGAACCAGCTTTAGCAGCAATAACTTGAAGGAATCGTTTTCTGTATGACTTTATCAGTCTCTCACATCGTTGTGGAGGAATTTTGGCCCACTCTTCTTTACAACATTGCTTCAGTTCATTGAGGTTTGTGGGCATTTGTTTATGCTCAGCTCTCTTAAGGTCCAGCCACAGCATTTCAGTCGGGTTGAGGTCTGGACTTTGACTGGGCCATTGCAACACCTTGATTATTTTCTTTTTCAGCCATCCTGTTGTAGATTTGCTGGTGTGCTTGAGATCATTGTCCTGTTGCATTAACCAATTTCGGCCAAGCTTTAGCTGTCGGACAGATGGCCTCACATTTGACTCTAGAATACTTTGGTATACAGAGGAGTTCATGGTCGACTCAATGACTGCAAGGTTCCCAGGTCCTGTGGCTGCAAAACAAGCCCAAATCATCACCCCCCCCCCCCACCACCATGCTTGACAGTTGGTTTGAGGTGTTTGTGCTGATTTGCTGTGTTTGGTTTTCGCCAAACGTGGCGCGGTGCATTATGGCCAAACATCTCCACTTTGGTTTCGTCTGTCCAAAGGACATTGTTCCAGAAGTCTTGTGATTTGTTCAGATGCAACTTTACAAACCTAAGCCATGCTGCCATATTCTTTTTAGAGAGAAGAGGCTTTCTCCTGGCAACCCTTCCAAACAAACCATACTTGTTCAGTCTTTTTCGAATTGTACTGTCATGAATTTTAACATTTAACATGCTAACCTGTAGAGTCTGAGATATAACTCTTGAGTTTTTTGGAATTTCTCTGAGCATTGCATGGTGTGACCTTGGGGTGAATTTGCTGGGACGTCCACTCCTGGGAAGATTGGCAACTGTCTTGAATGTTTTCCACTTTTGAATAATCTCACTGTAGAATGATGGACTTTAAATTATTTGGAAATGGCCTTATAACCCTTCCCAGATTAATGGGCAGCAACAATTGCTTCTCTAAGATCATTGCTGATGTCTTTCTTCCTTGGCATTGTGTTAACACATACCTGAATACTCCAGACCAGCAAACTGCTAAAACTTCGGCTTTTATAGAGGTGGTCACACTTGCTGATGATCAATTAATCAAGGACATTTGATTAACAGCACCTGTCTGCTACTTAGCATCTTAATTGCTATGGAAGCAGTAAGGGTGTACTTAGTTTTTCACACATAGCTTCTCCATTTTGGCTTTATTTTTGTTAAATAAATCATGACACGGTGTAACATGTCATGTGTTGTTGTTCATCTGAGGTTGTATTTACCTAATTTTAAGACCTGCTAAGAAATAACCTTTTCTAGACAGATGAGCATCCATAACTGCTTTTCTGAGGACCTCAGAGATTTATTTTCATCGTGGCATGAGGTGTTCCCACACACCTGCATGGTGAAGACCAAACTCACAAAGTTTCTGATCTTTATGTAGGGTGGGGTCTCCCAAACTCACCCCTGAAGATCTACCTAATTATTTAAACACCTGATTCTATTTGTCTCCTTTAATTTACCGGATAAAACCAGAGTTTCACGTACTTTTGCATATACCCTGAATCTTAATTACTCATTGTTTGTCTAATTCATACATCCTTTTGTTTCAAAAGACATGGAATTGGTTAATATAAACCCTACTAGCTGATATACCCGGCGTTGCCCGGAGGCAGGGAGGGGGGGCGTAAAAGGCAGGGGGGGGGGGCTTGAAAGGCATGGGGGGGCGTGAAAGGCAGGGGGGGCGTGAAACAGTGGGGGACGTGAAAGGCATGGGGGGGGGGGGCGTGAAAGGCAGGGGGAAGCGCTGCGAAGGCAGGGGGACGTGAAAGGAGGGGGTGAAGGCTGGGGGGTGTGTGGCAGGGGGGGCGGGGCGTGAGCGGGGGGGCGTGGGGGCGGGAAAGAAGGCGGGGGGGGCGGCATGAAAACAGGGTGGCGGGGCGTGAAAGGCTAGGGGGGCAGGGGCGTGAAAGGCAGGGGGGTGAAAGGCGGGGGGGTGTGAAAGGCAGGGGGGGCGGGGGCGTGAAAGGCAGGGGCGGGGGTCAGGTCGCAATGAAAGCAGGGGGGGCGGGGGCGTGAAAGGCAGGGGGCGGGCGTGAAGGCCGGGGGCGTGAAAGGCAGGGGGGGGGCGTGAAAGGCAGGTGGGGGAGGCGGGGGCGTGAAAGGCAGGGGGGGCGGGGGGTGAGCATCAGGACGGGGCATGGGAAGGAGGGGCGGGGGAGGGGGACGGGGTGAAGGCAGGGGGGGGTCGGTGAAAAGGCAGGGGGGCTAAAGGCGGGGGTGGGCGTGAAAGGCAGGGGGGGCGGGGCGTGAAAGGCAGGGGGGGGCAAGGGCGTGAAAGGCAGGGGGGCGTTGAAGGCAGGTGTGGGCCGTGAAATACAGGGGGGGCGACACCCACAACACCACACCACACAGTGTCACACACACACACCAGTGTCACACACACACAGTTCAACACATACACCACCGTGACACACACACACACAGTGTCACACCCCACACACACACACACCACACACACACACCACACACACACACACACACACACCACACACACACCACACACACACACAGTTTACAACACACACACACACACACACACACACACACACACACCCCACACAACCGACACACACACTGACACACACACACACCACACACATTTCAGCCACACACACCACTCACACACCACACCATTCACACCTACAACATTCCCACCACAACATACTTCACACCATTGTCACACACACACACGCACACACACACACACACACACAGTGTCACACACACACACACACAGTGTCCCCCACACACACACACAGTGACCCACACCCACACACACGTCACCTAGAGCGACACACATGCGACACCTACCTCTACTTCCGGGCGCCGCCATCTTCTCACTCGGCGCCGCGAGGGAGGAAGGGGGTCCTTCTGGCCGCCGCCATCTTAGGCGCCGCGAGGGAGGAAGGGGGTCCTTCCAGGCGCCACCATCTTAGGCGCCGCGAGGCAGCTGCAGCCTGCCTGGCCACTGCCTGTTCCCCCGCCGGGGATGGTGATGAGCGAAGCGCCGGGAGGGAGAGGTGAGCGGAGGGAGAGGTGAGCGGAGGGAGGGAGGGAGAGGTGAGCGGAGGGAGGGAGGGAGAGGTGAGCGGAGGGAGGGAGGGAGAGGTGAGCGGAGGGAGGGAGGGGTGAGCGGAGGGAGGGAGGGAGAGGTGAGCGGAGGGAGGGAGGGAGGGGTGAGCGGAGGGAGGGAGAGTTGAGCGGAGGGAGAGGTGAGCGGAGGGAGGGAGGGTGACATGAGCGGAGGGAGGGAGGGAGAGATGAGCGCCTGGAGGGAGAGATGAGCGCCGGGAGGGGTGAGAGTATGAGCGCGAGCGAGGCCGGGGGAGAGATGAGCGCCGGGGAGGGGAGAGGCGCGATGAGTGACGGGAGAGAGGTTGTGTGTGTGTGTGTGTGTGTTGTGGTGTGTGTGGTGTGGTTGTTCGCGCGAGGGGGAAGAGAGTGCAGTTGGGTGACGTCAGACCCACCAATCTGATTGGCTGAGGACCAATCAGATTGACCGCAGATAGCACTAACCATTTGATTTTATATATATATAGATTGGGTATTTAAGAAAAGACTGGTTTTGATTCAAGAAGGATATCATGCAAAAACTATGGAATTTCTGTAATTACCATTGGGGTTCACAAACTTTTTCTCGCCAATGTCCAATGTTACATTAGCCATCCGGCCTGGTCTTCAAAAATTAGCATGCCTGATTTAATTCCACTTACTAACTAAACTCAATTATTTTGTCTTACAACAAACTCTAGACCATGTGGTCAATAGATTCACTTAGATGAATAAACACCACCGAATTACACACACCGAAAAGTTTGCAATAGTACTGAAATTCATGTATAAAAACAGTTAATGCTTCACTGCTGAATAACTCTACAATGCAACCTGTTAATATGCAATGTACTGCTGGGCCCTTCAGTCAGGAGGACTAACATACGTTGCCCATAAAAATAAATGGTAGCATTCATCTCATACACCAGGGTAGGCAAACTCCAGTCTAAAGGCCACCAACAGGTCAGGTATTCAGAATATCCCAGCTTCAGCACAGGTGGCTCAATCAGTGGCTCGGTCAACACGACAGCCACTGATTGAGCCCCCTGTGTTGAAGCAGGGATATCCTGTAAACCTGACTGTTGGTGGCCCTTGAGGACTGGAGTTGGCGCCCTGTCCTAGACAGTAGTTGACATTTTGTCTTTTCTCTGGCTGTTTTCAGTGATCGGGATGCAGGCTGCTCCTGTAAATACAATTCTTGTGACTAGCAGTTTTCTTGGTACTCCAGTATCCACCGTGTGCATTTACTGCCGCCAGTACGTTATCACACGGGTTTCCTACACCACCGGAGCTTTGCCTTGGCTTATTTGTGCAGGTCTTGCTGTTTTGGGGTGAGTATTGTTTCATGATCATTTTAAAATAATTTTGGAAAGTATATATTAGTTGTGTTAGCTTTTGTCTTTAGGATGAAAAGAGAACTACATTCTTGTATGCCTGGGTTTAAAAGAATATATAATTTAAAGCAAAAATAAATCAAACCAAGTTTAACTGCTTATATGGATATACCAAGAAGTGTACTAACCCTCACGCCTGTAAATGGGTAAGAGATTCGGGGCACATGCATCCAGCATCGGTACGGGTCATCCCACCCATTCCTGTGACGGTAACACGTAAAGCAACCGCTTGGTGGGAATAAACCATAACGGCACTTGTGGTGATAACCCATACCGGATTCTTGTGGGATAAACCATACCGACTGGTGGGAATAACCCATACCGGCACTTGGTGGGATAAACCACCATGACCCAGCATGGGTGGGATAACCCATACCGGCACTTGGTGCGATAACCCATACCGGCACTTGGTGGGATAACCCATACCGGCACTTGGTGGGATAATAACCCCTACCGGCACTTGGGGGAACCCATACCGGCACTTGGTGGGATAACCCATACCGGCAGTGGTGCGATAACCCAACCGGCACTTGGTGGGATAACCCATTACGGCACTTGGTGGCGATAACCCATACCGGAACTTGGTGCGGATAACCATACCGGCACGGTGGGATTACCCATACCGGCACTTGGTGGGATAACCCCATACGGCACTGGTGGGATAACCCATACCGGCACTTGGTGGGATAACATACCGGCCACTTGGTGGGATAACCCATACCGGCACTTGGTGGGATAACCCATACCGGCACTTGGTGTGGTAACCCATACGGCACTCGGTCGAAACCCATACCGGCATCGGGGCAACCCACGGCACTCGGTGGGATCACCCATACGGCATGGTGGGGATAACCATACCGGTCACTTGTGGTATAACCCATAACCGGCATTGGTGGATTAACCCCATACCGGCACTTGGTGGGATAACCCATACCGGCACTTGGTGGGATAACCCATACCGGCACTTGGTGGGATAACCCATACCGGCACTTGGTGGGATAACCCATACCGGCACTTGACGTAATTCTTTATTTCTCTCCACAAGGTAAGTAATAGGAATCTAGACTCAGTATCCATATTGTTTAAAAGTAAACAAATATATATATTTTTCTAAGATAGTCCTTAAAAAGTGGTGTGTATTTAACTAGCTATGGTGGAGATGGACTGATCTCCGAATGGGTTGTTGCACAGTCATGTCATTCATGTCAATGGAAGTTCATTTGGCATTGCAATGCCATAACCTGAATCAGAGGTTGGTGAATCTCAGTGTGTAGGTGAACATTAAAGCAGAAATCTCCTTAAAATATGTTTTTCATTAAAGTTCTTAAACTGTGTGGTCCCTGCAGCTGAAGTCCGATTGCAGGAGACCACAGGGTTCTCAAGGTATGTACATTTGTTACTGTGCTAGTCAGCAAGCCACTAGGGTCACCCAGTAGTTACTTTCTATTGGCTGCTGGAGACATGCCGACCGTGGTGGTCTTATTGTGTCTGCGGTCATGATTTTAGATCTCAGTTTTTCACAAAAAAATAATGTATGAGGATAGAAATAAAGAAAATTTTCATGGTGACATGAAGCAAGGCTTTCAACACCAGTCAGTAGGAAATATGATACATTGTAAAGATGACCAAAAATTATCATAACATTTGTACTATATTGTTTTGCCGCATAGCCCTTTTTCCATTGGCATCGTAAATTCAGTCGCTCTTGGCAAAGTGAACCAATTCCACGGATATATACTGTAATTAATGGGTCTACTTTTGTTGATTGACACTTTTGTTTGAAACAATTACAAACATTCTATGTAATTTTTCAATCTCAAACTACATACATACAGTTGTGTTGCTCACATGAAATCTAGGAGGCATGTAAATCCTTTTAACTGTTCCCTAAAGAAACTGCACATAGAAGTTCATTTTGACACATTGCCCATTTTCTGCTTGCGATACGTTTCTTACATTTGATGCAAATTATTGGCAAGGAAAGTTTGCGCCATCTCAGACCTGGTGGATTTTTTGGACGCAGATAGAAAAGTGACGCATAGAGACAGAGGGTTTGATACAGTACATCTCATTACATTATGTGTACCATGTGCCGCTTCCTGTTGTCACTGCCCACATTGCAAGCCAAAGCAGGCGGCACAAAACTTAGAGTCAAGACCTTGATACATAGACGCAAAGAGAGGCAAGATGAAAATGACACAATTTGGCTTAATACGTCACCTCAAAAGTGTTATACCCTTCTCATTGCTACTTCCTTGCTTGGGATCCTATTGAATATAGTGTGAAGTGAAGGAATACACAGTTAATGATTCAGTCATTTCAATTCAGTAGCTCTATGTTACCACACTTCTCACGATATCGAATAGAGGCTGTGCTCTTCTGAGAGGGGGTTCTGGATTTACATAATTACGGTTATATCATCATTGCAACTGGGCCAAACTGGCCAAGTATGGCCAGGGCCGCCGACAGCCTTCCCGAGAACCAATGGGGAAATAGGGTGCTCCACCCCAGTACAACTTCATCCAAACATCAATGCATCTTAGAGAAGCCCCAAAATAGAATAAGTGGGAGTGGGTACAAATGGAAATGACCTGTGAGTCACTCAAAGGGACATAAGCAATAAGGCATCCTATGGAAATGATCCAAATACGAGTATTCAACTATTGTGGTCATAAGAAATAAGTGTAAGTCTCTTACCCACTCCCACAGTCTCTGGGGGTCTGTAGTGGTGTGCCAGCCATGGAAGGGAAATCCAGAACACAAGTAGAACACGAAGCAAATAGCAGACTCCCTGGCTGTGCGCTATTTGCTTCGTGTTCTGGATTTCCCGAGAACCAAGACTAGAGTTTCTGCTAGATCTCCCCCTTTCGGTGGTCTTGCGCCCCCCCCCCCCCCCTCTTTCTCACCTCTTTGATCTCTCACCCTTTTTATTTGCTCCTGCTTTCTCACACCCCCCATGTATTTCTCTCACCCCCTCTCTTGCCCACTCTCCCAGTTTTACACTCTTCTTCCTCCCCCCTCACACAACCCTACACACCAACACACACAATGTCACTCCCCCCGCAACAAGGTCAATTCTACTCCTCCCCCCCCCCCCACACACACACACAAATGTAACTCCCACCCACAATACCCAAACACAATCCCACCCACAATCAATCTGACACAAAATCTCCCCAACAATTAATCTCCACACACAATTCATCCCACCATAATGTACACACACACACACACACAAAATGGACCTTGGGGGTGGAAGGCCTCCAGTGCCATGCTGGACCCACACTTGGATGCAGAAGTTGGGCCTGACTTCTGGCAGGCCCAACTTTCAGCACTGGCTGAGGGGGGAGGTCGGCCCGGCTCCAACAAGCCCTGCAGCAGCAGCAACAGGGGCCCAGCAGCAATCAGAGGCCTGATAGCTAGGCTCAGAAGTTGGGCTTGACCTCTAGCCGGGCCCAACTTCCAGCACCAACCGGGCCACCTGTAGCCACCATGGCCCGGGACAGATGTCCCAGCTATCTCCCCTGTCGGTAGCCCTGAGCATGGCATAAAAGATAGCAGCAGACAGACATACGAGGCCTCTCCATAAAGGAAGTACTATTGTTATTCAAGGAATATAATAAAATAACAATATATATATATTATTATTTCAGCTAATACCCTGTAACACTTTGGGTACAATATGGATGTAGCTACTACCTCATGGGGTCTGGCACTCCAGGGGCCTCTTGGCATAGTAGCTATGTTCAAAAGGCTGTGCTCGTTTTTCATGGGGAGATCCCATTCAGCGCAGAACGCGATCTGTGACTAAATGGAACTAAATGGGAGGACATCATCAATGACGCAGCTGTCACATGATCATGTGTGCCAGAAGGGTCGCGACACTCTGGTTTTACAGCCCAACTGGTACTCAAAGGGTTAAATGTATACACAGATGTAGTGCACTTCTTTGCTCCCACTGACACACACAACATAACATATCGAGTTTTAATGAAGAATATCACAGCATTTCCTCAGGATTCAGTGGCAATGAGAACTAGAAAAGGGCGTAACTGTCAAAATCCATTCCACGAGGTAAAATCCATCTGCAGATTAAACAATCTGAACGGATTAATCCGAATCTGCCATTGGATAAAATCCGGACGGATTTTTAAGTATCCGCACTCAGATTCCATATTGAATCCGAAATCAGCACTGCGCATTATTCAAAATCTGCACACCCTATCTCTCTCCCCTCTGAGTGCGGATTAATAATAATCTGACCGCGGATTATTCTTTTGCCACGTGGATTGTCAGTGACAGAAAAAAAACATCCAGAAAAGGCTAATTGGCCATGTGACAGGGTGAATGAACGTCACAAGCCATATACCTGGCAAACCTATGTTTAGGCTTGCAGTGCAGCAGTGACGAGGTTAAGTTTCAGTTGAGAAGGGCTACTTAATTATTCTGACCCCAGCTGCATAATCAAGGTGTTTTAAAACCCCCAAGCTGTACACACATGCAAGCTAGCTGGTCAGTAGACAGGGCTGAAAGACTGAAGAAATTACTGCTATAAGGTCTGTTTTCAAAGTACATGTGTGATGAACTGTCTGTGTCGTGCATGCTGAAGAGAAGCTGCCTTGTTTTCTATGCTGAAAGAAGCTATTTTGTTTTTGTCTGCTGAAGAGAAGCTATTTTGTTTTTGTATGCTGAAGAGAAGCTATTTTGTTTTTGTGTGCTGTATGTTTTAAGGCTCAATAAATAAGCCTCACCAAGAGAACCCACGTGTGTGGTTGCATGTACCCTGCAACATATGGTGTCAGAAGTGCCGGGATTTTGAGAGGCCCCTGCAGTTGAAGGGCCACACACACACAAAAATGAGAAAAATTGAAGAATTTTTAAAAGAGTTTCTGTGCGAGCAGACCAGACAGCAGGGACTGTTAATGCAGAAACAGGCCCAACTGCTATTGCAGCAGCAAACCCAGCTCCTAACCCAGCAGCAGGCAGCACAGGATGAGCAAATAGTGATATTGAGCGCGCTGTTCCTCCAAGTGATTCCCCCCTCGGCTGTCTGGTTCCACCCCACAGCTCCTAGTGATCAGCGGGGCACACTCAGCAAACAAAAGAACAAAAATAGGAGCGCATGAAATTAAACCAAGAAAAGCCGAAATGAATACATATATTTTATATCATAAATGGATAATTCATCATAAAAACACACATATACCAGGAACATACAAATCAAAGCTGTCTAAAATGACACTAATAAATAATACAACAGAGCCCAAGCCTCGTGGAGTAAAAGGGTGTAAACACCCAAAATCACACAAATCCTAGTTGTAACAAGAAGGGAGAAGGTGCTGGGAATGCTAGATGGGGGAAAAAAACAGACCTTAGGCACTCTTATTCTCCCGTGTAGACTCCTCGTAGTATGGCTGGGCTCAGGCAGCAACACAATCAGACCATCGTCACGGACATGCGTTGCTGCGTAATGACGTCACCCCAGAGACCCACCAGCAGCAGTTCCGGAACCTGAAGTACACCTCTAAGATGAGACCCCGGGTCCTAGCTCAGCTGTTATTGGACTTGTGTAACCGCTGGATACAACCTGAGCAACACACTAAGGAAACTGTTCTTGAACAAGTTGTGTTGGAACAATTCCTACAAGTAATAACCCCTTCCGCATGCTCTTGGGTAAAACGCCATGCTGCTGATACCCTAACTTTGGCGGTCCGACTCGTTGAGGACCAGGCAAGTGTCTTGGACCCGACGGATCCGGCTTTACCGGCGCTTGCCCAAAGAGGTAGACCGGACCAACGAGGAAACTACAGCCCCTCCATCCGCAACCACCAAGTGCCACAAAAGGAGCAGTCCTTCCAACAAGGAAGAAGTCAAAACGCGGGGCACCACCGAGACCCTCATCCCCTTCCTGATGTCGGCTTGTCGCCAAATGAGAGGAACTTCCGAGGACGTCGCCCACAGGACCCACCAGATGCCTGGTCTCCGGTATCCGGTCCAGCGGAGCGCTATCCGCGGCACCCTCCTGCGAGGGAACCCTCTCCATGTTCCGCCGGCGGAGAACAAGGCCACCGGCATGTGGACTGTCCACAGATGGATTGTTCCTTCAGCAGGACCGTCGCCTCGGCCTTCACTGGAGAAAATTACAAGCCCTGGCTACTTCCAGCCCAGGTTGGGGGGAAAAAACGTCCAGGCCCTTGTAGATTCGGGCTCTGGGAAAACTCTGGTCTTCCAGGAACTGTTACCGCCTAACGTGTGTTCTTTTGACTCTCCATGGAGTGTAGAATGTATACACGGCGATGTAAAACAGTATCCGACGGCCAAAATCCGGCTACAGATAAAAGGTCAGGAGACCTACCTCAAAGTAGGAGTCGCTCCTTGGCTCCCTGCCCCCGTTGGGCTCGGCCGGGACTGGCCTTTCTTTTTGGACCTAATGGCTCCAGTCTCTCACGAGGAGCCATAGGCTACGTCTATACTCAGGCAGACGGAACGGAGGGGAGGCGCACACACACTGCAATACTCTTGCTAAAGCCTGAGCTTTTTCATGGCTTTGCAGGGTATGCAGCGGGCGCGATTTGGGGACGTGTCAATGAAAATTTGGAGGCGTGTCAATAACGTTCCGTCGGGGACGTCACTTTCCTACCTCACATCCCGATGCCATTGCGCAAAAAATCACTTGCCTCTTGAATTTCGCGCCGTTGTGAGCTCCGTCTGATGTGCGCGCTGGCGCCATCTATAGGCATCCTCAAAGAGGACAATAGATGTGATCGCGCAGCGTGGGTGCGCCTCCCCTCCATTCCGCTCCGTCTGAGTAAGTATAGACATAGCCTTATTCTATGGCTCAGGAGAACCTTAGAATCTTAGATCAGCCCAGGACGGTCAGGAGAAACATTACAATCAGAATGCTCGCATGAGAGTGTTTCACCCAGGAGACCAGGTGATGTTATTGTTACACAGTTGCGAGAGTAAACTCCTGGCCAAATGGCAGGGCCCATTCGAAGTACTCCGCCGTACGGGTGATGTGGATTACGAGATCACTCAACCAGGGTCCAGGAAGGGTAAACAAATTTACCATGTGAACTTGCTGAAACCCTGGAAGATGCAGCGGTCTCTATTCATCCACCCGGTGGAGGAGGAAACGGACTTAGGTCCTCAGCCTCCACGGGGGAACATCGTGAGTGACGATAAAATCTCAATGGGTAAACAGTTGTCCTCTGAACAAAAAGGGGATTTGTTTGAAATAATTACACAATTCCATAATGTTTTTTCTGATTTACCAGGGCAAACTAACGTAATTTCACATGCGATCGAGACAGCACCTGGGGTAAAAGTACGTTCCCGCCCTTATAGGTTGCCTGAAAGTCGTAGGACTGTGGTAGAGAAGGAGGCACAAGAAATGTTACACTTAGGAGTGATTGAGGAATCATGCAGTGAGTGGTGTAGTCCACTAGTTATGGTCCCTAAACCCGATGGGAAGGTAAGATTTTGTGTGGACCTCCGAAAGGTCAATGCGGTATCCAAGTTCGACGCATATCCGATGCCAAGGGTGGACGAATTAATTGACGCCCTTGGTAACGCGGAATATATATCCACGCTGGACTTGACAAAAGGATACTGGCAAATACCCTTAGAGGAAAAGTCCTAGTGCAAAACAGCCTTTGCCACTCCGTGGGTTTATACCAGTTTGTGACAATGCCATTTGGACTGCATGGAGCCCCAGCCACATTTCAGAGACTCATGGATAAGGTACTGAGACCCCATAGGACTTATGCCGCAGCCTACCTAGATGACATTGTCATTTATAGTAAACACTGGCGGGCCCATCTAAATAGGCTGAAAGTGGTCCTCAAATCTCTAAGAGAGGCAGGGCTCACAGCCAACCCTAAGAAATGTGCCTTGGGTAAGGCGGAAACCAAATACTTAGGCAGTGGGGGGTGGAAAAGTAAGGCCACTAGCCGACAAGGTAGTTGCCCTGAAAGAAGTTCCGACCCCCCAAACAAAAACGCAGGTACGATCTCTGCTGGGTTTAGCAGGGTACTACTGGCGGTTCATCCCCAACTATTCGGAAGTGGCAGCCCCTTTAACGGACCTCACAAAAAAGTGTGCCCCTACACAAGTGGTATGGTCAAGGGATTGTCAGAGAGCCTTGGAGGACATAAAAAGGTTTCTATCAGAGGGTCCCGTCCTTAGAAGCCCGGACTTCAACAGCCCTTTTGTAGTGCAAACAGATGCATCAGAGATAGGGCAGGGGCAGTGTTGTCACAACAGTTTGAGGGAGTTGAACACCCTATCCTTTTCCTGAGTAGGAAATTGTTCCCAAGGGAAAAAAACTACTCAGTGATTGAGAAGGAGTGCCTCGCAGTAAAGTGGGCAATCGAGGCTTTGAGGCATTACCTGGCAGGAGTCCATTTTACTTTGGTGACGGACCATGCTCCACTGAAGTGGTTAAATAGTATGAAGGATTCCAATGCTAGATTAACTAGGTGGTATATGGCCCTCCAACCCTTCTCATTTTAGATTCAGCACAGGCCGGGAAAAGAGAACGCAAATGCTGACTTCTTTTCTAGAGAAGGGGTGGATGGTCGGGCTTCAGCCGTGCGTAGCCCCAGCCACACACTAACATGGGAGGAATGTCACAGGGTAAATAAAAGCCACCAGCTATATGGCTGGCAGACATATGTTTAGTCTGCAGTGCAGCAGTGACTAGGTTAACTTCAGCTGGGAACCTCAGGACAATTAGTTGGATCCCAGCTGCCTAATCAAGGTGTGTTAAAAACCGCAGGCTGTAGACACATGCTGCCTAGCTGTTCAGGAGAGAGGAGATTACTGATAGAGGTCTGTCTATTTATATGCTGTCTGAAGGAGGGAAATCCGCTGAAACTCTGGAGAGAGAACAACTTGATACAAGGTCTGTTAGCAAAGTACATGGTTTATGAACTGACTGTCTCCTGCATAGAAAAGAGTAGCTGCCTTATTTTGACTCTGTCTGCTAAAGAGAAACTGTTTTGTCTGCTGAAGAAATAGACGTTTTTCTTTTGTTTGCTGATGAAAAGCTATTTTTGTTTTGTGTGCTGTATAAATTAAGGCTAAATACATAAGCCTTATCCAAAGAACCTGCGTGTGTAGTTGCATATACCCTGCAACATGTACCATTATGCAATCTGTATAGAGTATGTGTAAAGAAACACACATAGTAGAGGCAGGCTGACCTTAAAGTAATACAAGGGTGAGTATTTGCAGTAGGGAATTTGCTGTGAATGCTCTTAAATAGAGCATGAATGGTCTTGAATGGAGCACAATGTTTAAGGACGTGTAAGGTTTCCTTGCCTGTGTATTCCTGGTCCATGAAAGGTAGTTCACCTCGGTTGCTTCAATGTATAGCACGGTTCCAGCAAATGTCCCATCAGAGCTTAAGAAACTATCCAAGGTGTAGCATCTCATTAAGGTCCCTGTGGGCCTTGGTGTTCATGTTCGACCTCCTCATATAGAAGAACGATCACCCCTTATTGCTGGCACCGGGACATGGTCAATCAGCATATACCGAAACATAGGAAGTTGGTGACCCATTGTCAGGAAGTACTCTACCACCAGCTTCTCGGATGTCTTGTGTAGGGCAGTTCTGATAAATAAGCGGTGACAAGCCATTCGATCTTTGAAGCACCTGTTGGTCTTACCAACATAGTAAAGTCTGTATGGACAAAGCAGGATGTAAATGACAAATTCACTGGTACAACAAGTGAGTCTGTGTCAGATTTGAATGGTTCCCTCAGTATGTGAGTAGACAAAAGTATATCCGGAGATCATGCACCTGCAGGAAATACAGTTTGAGCATTTTAAACAGCCCATTTTTGTAGTTAATCAAGTCTGAGACTTCTGATGTTGACAAATATAATCTCTTACATTTCTGCCTCTCCTGCAGCACATTAAAGGCTTATTTTGACGAGTGGGCAGTAAGGTTTTATCCCTTGCCAGTATAGGCCAGCATTGCTTGTTTGCTTTATTGGTTGAGTTGGAGGCCGTAGAGCACGGGATGTTGATTAGAGATGGGTGGGTGTACTGAAATAAGCTTTTCATTTGATTTTAGCAGTTTATAAAAATGTATAAGTGCAGAAATATTTTGAAGGAATATTCAGGGTCAAATAAATTAAAATGTTGCCATATAAACTATATTTGTGGCAAAAATACTGCCCATAGTTGGTTACTTTCAATTTATAATTTTTTTTTCATATTTGCTCATTTTCACAATTTTGTTTTGAAAAACCCATTAATTGCAGATATTTATGGATGGTTATTTTACAAACATTGTGCTCATTTTAAGTGTTGACGAATCTCTCAATTCTGTGAAATATTTCGCTTTGACTATCTGGGAAGATATGACTGGGTCTTTAATGTTGCCTATTTGATGCTGGCTTGTATCACCTGGGGACAATACACACGTTCTAAGAATCCCGAGGTTTTCATTTGTTATGGAGTAGGGCTAGTGTTGAGTAGGACAAGTCTTTTTTGAAGAAAGGTGGGTGAAAACTGCTGGTGTGGAGGAGGGTGTTATAGGTCTGTTTGTTTATTGTATACAGTCATGCCTAGCCCATTGTCAGCACAGAAAATGTTCACATTCCAAAAATGTCTAGTTTGGGGATCATGGTGTAGATAAAGTAAATCAAATTGTTGTGAGTAAGGAATTGAGAATTTGAATGAGTCAAGAGAACCTTTCCAAATTAAACATATATCACTAATATATTTTGTAAAGAAGGGAATAGTGTCAAGACAACAGTGAGAAATACGTTCAGTCTCCTAAGTGTGCGTAGAGTAGCATACTGTGTGCCGGGGCCATATTCGAACCCATGGCTGTGCCAACTATCTAGTTTCTCATCAATGTATGTTCTATAGGTAAGTTGTAGAAACAATGTAACAGGAGTACGTGTAAAGGCTTTATTGCCCAACAGGTGTGTTCTGACAGCCTCAATAATATCTCTTTAATTCGGGATGACTGTGTATAGGCTGCCGACATCTAAAGTGACAAGTAAAGCAGTGTCTGTTTGTTTGGGTAGTTATGTTGAGAAAGCTGGAAGTGCCCTTAAATATGTGGTGGTATGGGATGGACAAAGAAGTCAATTTAAAAGATAGGCTGTAACGGTGAGCCCTTTGCCAAAATAATTGGCCTGCTGGGTGGGTTTTGTAATGTTTGAATGGATTTTAAAAAGTGTATACAGTATATTGTTGGGCTTTTTGGGAAAATCCTATACTAAAAATGGATGTGTGGCAGCTGAAACCCACGAGTTAGACAGAACTATGTCCAGAAATGTTTTGACTTAGGTAGTATCGAAATGCAATTTTTTAATAAGTATGGGGGGCATTGAGTGAGGACAGTATTTCTAAAAATATCCTTGATAGTCAAAGAGAACTATAGCGCCACCGTGTCCGTGGGGCAGGTGATGTCATGGTTATTAGAAAAAGAGCAGATCACCATTCTTTCTGCACGAGAGAGATTAGAATGCCGGGAATTCTTGTGATTCTTAGTATAGGAGTTTACAGAACAGAAACCTCTACCAGACATTCTGTACAAAGGTTTTAAATAAATCATTCGTGAACATGAAGGGGGGTAGAAAAAGCTGGTTTGTTATAAGGGTTCTTGGGCTGAGAGGTTTCTTTTTGCTTAAAGAACTCCTTGAGTTTGAGATCTCTATTCATTTTAAATAGATCAATAGCCCACATGAATGGATTCTGCAGATGAGTGAGCACAAAGAATAAACCTCTGGAAAAAAATGAATATTTTGTGTGGGTGAGAGGATAGAGATACAGTATTGTAAACTGTTTTCTGCAACCTCGGAGGACTTCTGGAGAAATCTGTCCTCCCTCTCCTCCACTCATAGCATATATATGTACTGCAGCTAATGCCTCTTAAATGTGTATATTCATACTAAAACCATTTTTTATATACTTAATCATAATCATCAAGATTTTTCTAGATTTTTGCTTCAGCTAATGTAACTTAAATGTATGCTTATAAAATCTATATGTCTATATCTATAACAAAATATGTTTATTATATTTCATATAATGCCCTAATTCTATAAACTCATGCATAGCCCAGTAACATTACATAGCCAACGCTAATAATAGCCAAACAACCAGGGCATTTTATTCTGATTATTTCCTGGGTTGAAGCGTTTGAAACAAAGCTGGGTTATTTTTTTGACAGGGTATTATTATCATGTGTTTTAATTTGCCTTTTATTGGGATTTCTAACTGCAATATTTTCATTCTGTTGGGCAGTCCTACGTTATTAACCAATTACCAAGCAATGTTTCAGATTTATTTTAAAGTTGTAGTCTATGTTACATAACAGAACAGGGTCAGTGGAGCAGAAAGTATATGCTGCAGACAGCACAGCTAATGATATATGCTATAGTGCAACAATTGTGGTACAGGTGCATAGGGAACAAACAAGGGATCCTTAGTCCCTCAAAAATAGTTCTAACAAAAACAAGGGGAGGTTTTCACCACTCAATATGCAAGATATAGAAAAACGTCAAAAAGACAATCACATTAGTGATTATTTACTGTGGATACGGTAAATGTATACAAACAAAGTGCAAATACACTTCACATAAAACATTACTGACAATACAGTAGCTAGTAAGAAACACTGAAATAGTAGATGAGGTTGAAAAAAGACATGCGTCCATCAAGTTCAACCTATGCTAAATTTAGACGACAGATACTTTATCCTATATGCGTACTTACTGTACAGTATATTGATCCAGAGGAAGGCAAACAAAAAAACCCAGTGAAATATCATCCAATAATATCTCATAAGGGGAAAAATGAATTCCTTCCTGACTCCAAGAATTGGCAATCAGATTACTCCCTGGATCAACATTCTTCCCATGTTTACTTATTTGGTATATCCCTGTATACCTTTCCTTTCTAAAAAGATGTCCAACCTTTTTTTGATCAAATCTATTGTATCTGCCATCACAGTCTCCATGGGTAATGAATGCCACATTTTAACTGCCCTTACTGTAAATAACTCTTCCCTTTGTTGCTAGTGAAAGCTCCTTTCCTCCAACCTTAAGAGATGACCCAGTGTACTTTGTATTGCCCTTGGGATGAATAGTTCTTGTACTGTCCCCGAATATATTTATATATAGTTATCATATCCCCTTTTAGACGCCTCTTTTCTAATGTAAATAAATCTAGTTTAGCTAGCCACTCCTCATGAGTTAGATTGTCCATCCCCTTTGTTAATTTTGTGGCTCTTCTTTGCACTCTCTCTAGTTCCATAATGTCTTTTCTTAGGATTGGTGCCCAAAATTGTACCCCATATTCAAGGTGTAGTCTTACTAATGCTTTATAAAGGGGCATCATTATGTTTATTTCCCTGCCATCCATTGCCCGTTTAATGCAAGATGAGATCTTGTTTGCCTTTGCAGCTACTGCATGACTTTGGGCACTATTGCTAAGCCTGCTATCTATCAGAACTCCTAAATCCTTCTCCATCAACTATTCCCCTAATTTATCCCCATTCAAATTAGTAAATGTATTCCTGTTTATTCTTGGTTCCCAAATGCATAACCTTACTTTTATCTGTATTAAACCTCATCTGCCATTTACCTGCCAAAGTTTCCAGTCTCTCCAAGTTCTTCTGAAGAGAAATTACATCCTGCTCTGATTCTATTACCTTACACAATTTAGTGTCATCTGCAAAGATGGAGACTTTGCTCTCAATGCCAACCTCAAGGTCATTAATAAACAAGTTAAAGAGCAGAGGGCCCAGTACCGATCCCTGAGGTACTCCACTCACGACCCTAGCCTATCCTTCAACCAGTTTTCAATCCAGGTGCATATATTTTTACTGAGTACAATTTGCTTTGTTTTGTACACTAACCTCGTGTGGAACCGTATCAAAAGCCTTTGCTAAATCTAAGTAGACCACATCAACTGCAACTGATATAAATTCCTACTTACCTCCTCAAAGAAACAAATAAGGTTAGTTTGGCAAGATCTATCCTTCATAAATCCATGCTGACTATTACTAATCATTTTGTTTTCCATTAGGTATTCCTGAATATTATCCAGTATTAAACCTTCAAGTAGCTTCCACACTATTGAAGTCAGGCTTACAGGTCTGTAATTCCCTGGTTGTGATCTACAGTAGCTCCTTTTTTAAATATGGGCACCACATCTGCTTTACGCCAATCTTGTGGTACTGAGCCTGTGGAAATTGAGCCCTTGAATATTAAATGTAATGTTTTGGCAATTACTGAACTTAACTCTCTGAGAACTCTTGGATGTATGCCATTGGGGCTGGTGCCTTATTTACGTAAACTTTACTAAGTCGCCAGTGAACTTCTTCCTCAGTTAACCAATTGTTCATTAATATGGAGGTTGTGGCTTCCTCCTGCGGAACTACAATTGAAATTGATTCTTCCCTGGTAAACACAGAAGCAAATAATTTGTTTAATACCTCTGCTTTTTCCTTAACTCCAATAATCTGCCTGCCCATCTCACAATTAAAGGGTCCTATATTTTCTTTTTCATTTTTTTGTTATTAAGATACTTAAAGAACTTTTTTAAGGGTTGATCTTACTTTCTATTGCAATTTATTTTTCATTATCCCTTTTTGCTCATTTGATTGCCCTTTTGCAATTTTTGTTACATTCCTTATAATTCTGATATGATGCCTCCGTCCCTTCTGACTTCAAATATCCAAACGCCTGCCTCTTCTTTTCCATTTCCTCCCCTACATGTTTATTTAGTCAGATTGGTTTTGACTTATTTCTTTTATACTTATTACCCAAGGGTATATATACAGTGATGAGTATGCTTTTCTAACAATATTTTAAAGACTGCCCATTTATCTGAATATTTGTTATTATTTCTACATTGTTTGATATTACCAAATCCAGTATTGCCCCTCTCCTGGTTGGTTCCTCAATAATTTAGGTCATATAATTGTCTTTAAGCCCCCCCAAAAAACCTGTTTCCTTTTGTTGTAATGCTAATCTCATTTCCCCCGTCTATGTCTGGATAATTAAAATCCCCCATTATGCAAACATGACCTAGTTTTGATGCCTTCTCCATTTGCAAAAGTATTTTAGCTTCCTCAATCTCACAGATATTTGGTGGTTTATAGCATATCCCTACAAACATTTTCTTTATACTTTTACCTCCATTGCTAATTTCTATTCACAAGGTCTCTACATTTTCATAATTCCCTTTATAAACATCTTCCCTTACAGTAGGTTTTAGATCCGGTTTAACATATAAACATACTTCACCTGCTCTTCTATTTGCCCAATCCTTCCGAAAAAGGGAATAACCCTCTAAATGAACTGTCCAGTCATGAGTTTCATCCCACCATATTTCAGTAATGCCTATGATATCATACTGCTCCCTTGCAGCTATTAATTAAAGTTCCCCCATTTTATCTGTCAGGCTTCTTGCATTAGCAAGCATGCCTTTCAGGTTTTTTTTTCAGCCTGTACTATTATCTTATCTGCTCCTTCCTTTCTGCGCCCTCTTGGTTTAGTCTTTAGAAGTTTTCTAGTATTATCTGTATTTACTCTGAGTGTCTCGCTGCTTGTCAAATTCACACTTGCCCATTCTACCACCATGACCCCTTGCTATATCCCCATCTATTCTATTTAGTTATGTTTCTTGTCCCTCCCCCCTCCATCCTAGTTTAAAATCTCCCCCAACCTTTTTAACATTGTCCCCCCTAGCACAGAAGATCCCTTTTCATTGAGGTGCAATCCATAACTAGCATAAAGATCGCACCTCTCAGAAAAGGAGTCCCAGTGCTCTAAAACCCCCAAAACCTCCTTCCTACACCACTTTCTTAGCCATGCATTAACCTCCCTGATCTCTGACTGTCTCCCTGCGGTAGCGCATGGCACTGGTAGAATTTCAGAAAATACTTCCTTGGAGGTATTAAGCTTTTGGCCTAGATCCCTGAAATCATTCTTTAGAACCCTCCATCTTTCTCTAACTTTGTCATTGGTGCCAAGTCACCAGCCCTTCGCAAATATCTGTCTACTCGATCCACAATGTGCGGAACCCGAGCACCCGGGAGACAACAAACTGTTCAGTTCATGCGGTCATGGCAACAGATTGCCGTATCTACCTTCCTAATAATGGAATCCCAAACCACCACAATCTTTCTTGGTATCTGAACATCGCGAATCCCCTCGGTGCTGGAGGAACTATTCCCCGGCTGCTAGAGGAATCAATCTCCCCCAACTTTGCCATTACTGCCCTGACACTCTCAATACCTTCACTCAATATGGCAAATCTACTGGGATGGATCAGCTCAGAACTGGCCTATCTCTCTCTATTGACCCTGCTTCCCCTTCTTAGGCCAGGTCCATAGAAGGCTCGCACATGCTTATGACAAAGCGTGTGACATCACGCGCACCTGTACTTGAGGAGATCCATGTCCTATAGGGTTGCGCGATGGGGGGCGTGCCCATGACATCACGTCAACGGTTCACCCCAATTGGCTGAACTGCGCACGTGACCCGGCTGTCGAGCGGCAAATATAAACAGGTTTGTCTTGCCACACATCGACTGCCTCGGCGCTCACGTTCATGCGCGATCTATGGACATGCGCAAAGGTCTCCATTTGTTTGTATTTGGTGTGTGACGTCGCTCGTGCCATCGGATCAACTATGAATGCTGAAAGTTTCTGCCTTAGGCTGAGCTTATAGTCCGTGTTTTGATGTTGGTTCGGCGCGTGGCAAAAACAAATTGCAGACTCGCTATGAGGCCGCCCCTAGTGCTCACGCGTGCACACACGACGGAGCGCGATGGCGGTACCATGCTTTCAACAGACAAGATTTTTTTTGTCTTTTGGCTCGGCGGCCGAGCGATGACCACGTCACAGCAGCGGTTCAGCCAATGAGGGAGAACCAGCCGCATGATGTAATGGCCGCGCCCCTGCCATGCCCCCTCATCGCCTGAACATCGCTAGAAAGGAGAGTTTACAGATTGCTTGTGCTAGGGCCGCACTGCACACTATGCGTGCGCTCTCTCGCAAGCAAGCGGACTGTATAATCCTGGCCTACCTGTTACCCAGCTACCTACCTGCTCCTCACTCACAACACCACCATCTGCACCACTAATCTCAGCCAGAGCCTGCTCAGTGAGCTCTAAACCCCTTTCAAGATTGTCAATGTCCCTCAATATTGCAAGTTGCCTCTTCAGATCAGCAATCTCTGACTCTAAAGAGACCACCTGCTCACACTTCTCACAGCTGTATGCTCCTTGGAACAGCTGCTCCAAGTGCACATACATGTGGCAAGATGTGCATTGAGTGGCATTCTCAATCCTGCTCATTATTGCAACAATGGAGTTATAAGTAGTAACAATTAACTGTACTTCACTATACTATACCTTGTGTAACCCCTTCCTTGTTCAAACTCCTTCTAGTTCTAACTGCACACTTAATACAACCAGCACTTGAAATCAACCAGTCACACAGATCAGGACACACAAGCTGTATTACTGTATGTATTATGTTTACCTTCATTTGATGATCATACTTTAGTGATCAAAAACATTGTTGTTGTAAATTCTAGAGTTTTTTTGTTACAAAATACATATGAATGGGCTGTAAGCTAATTGGGAAATTGGTCTTTAAGGTGCTTTATAAAAATAAATTCAAAGCGCATATTTGCCAAATAGTACAAGTACTATAAGTAAATATGGTCCCATCATTCTACTTGCTATCAATTATTGTATTCTACTGTAAGGTTACATTTAATAAATAGCTACAGGCAGATTACAGATTAGGAAACGTGTTTAACCCTTGTTTGAGTTTGAATATATTGTACCTTAGTAGTTTAATGTTGTTAAATTAAAATCATGTTTGCTTTCAGGTGCTGGCTGGGCTGCTGTCTCATTCCATTTTGCATTGACGATATAAAAGATGTGAATCATTTCTGCCCAAATTGCAATCAACTTATCGCTAAACACAAGAAACTATGATGTGGAGGGGAAGTTTGAACATGTGTGCATGTACAGTACTGTCTTTATCAATGAGTCTGAGCTGAGCGGCACCCGTCTGCCATGTACGTGAAATGTTTCTTTTTTTATTTTGATCGACGCTACATTATGAAATCATTTTTACTCACTCTCTTTGCTACATATGGATGCATTCAAGATCCACAACCACATCCAACCACTTCTCAATGGGCCTGTTTGCCATTCATATTTGTTCAGTTGTCTGTTTTATAGATTTTGTCAGAATGTGCAAATGTAGCTAAGCTAAGTGTCTTTGGAGCCGCCGCGACCCACAATTCACGTGACCATGGTGGTCACAGCAATGGAGGATTAACACTACTGGGGTCCCATTTAGGAGCATGGACCCCCCACAGCGCGATCGCAGCAGACACGGTTTCTGGCACCGCTGAATTTTGTTTCTTTTTGCTTCTTCGACTGCGATGCCAGAGACAGCGAGTCTTGCTACATCGGTATTACCCACATGTGGACATTACTATACTTAGTAGCATTCATTTATATCGCTGACATATTATATACAGTAGGGCAGCACTTTGAGACAAAATGCAGCAATTTGAAAATAACATTAAAACACACACATTTAAGAACCACGCATATTATTAGAATTGATGAGGCCATCCTGTTTGTAGAAACTTACAATCTAAAGAGCAGGGCAAAGAGTGGAAAAAGTAGGGTAATTTTGCCCCAATATCCTGAAAAGTATGAGTGCATGCACATAACATGTTTTCTTTCATGTATGGAAAGTGAAAGAAGATAGGAGTGGATTAATACACCACGAAATGAAAAATATTACAGAACAAAACTCACAAAACCGAAGCTACATGGCAGCTGCTGAACCCACCACCAACAGCAAGTAGCATATTAAGAATGTAGTGAGGAGCCAAGCACAAGTTGAGATGCAATGGAGGCAATTTATTGCATAGTACGGTGGTCCTAGCGGACACTTTGTCATTCACCCCTGATGAAGGTCATACGAGGAACGACACGTTGGCTATACCTTGATGAAACACTACATTTGTAAGAGACCGTTCAAAATCCTAAGAAAACACAAATGGTTCCCAGCACTCAAAGTAGCAAAGAAGTATCAAGGCAAAATGGTTGTGAGAAAACAATATTTTACTAGTAGTTTAGATCAATAGATCAACTAATCTGAATAACACAGTCAGTGCAATAGACACCATGCAAATTTGATCAAGCCATATAAATGATAGTATTAGTGCAATACTACAATGTGTATATATATATATATATATATATATATATATATATATATATATATATTCAAGCTATATGAATGCTAATCAACAATGCACATAAGTACAAGATAAATAAATAATACTTGTCCACAGGCAGAGTGGTTTAAATAAAGGAGCAAGAGAAAAAATGGATATGAGGTGGAGACTATGGACACATGGGTAATTAAATAAAGGGGGCAACATTTTGGCGGTGAACCCCTTCTTCAGGCCCATTCCCACAGGACAAGTGCCATTAGTACTTCCCTATGTACTTTTCAATAGTAATAGTGTGCTCCGACAAAATGCTGGAGGTAAAAGCGGAAGAATGTGACCAAAAGGCTCAAAATCACAGTTCAAAATTGGCAGAATCAAGAATCTCCCAAGGGAATTGGCTCAGTGCATTTGTAGTTCATCGATGAGGAAGACGCCATTACAAACCATGAGACTCAGGCGACATTGCTCTAAGTCAGACATTGCAGGGTTATTTAACGTTAGTAAAAGGGAGAATGGGGCTGAACCTTATCCACACTGAGACACATTC
The DNA here is from genome assembly GCA_036426205.1 of Ascaphus truei. NCBI lineage: Eukaryota > Metazoa > Chordata > Amphibia > Anura > Ascaphidae > Ascaphus > Ascaphus truei. Next base: position 52,204 of record WSYH01001684.1, read on the forward strand.
CTTATATGTGCATTGGCTGAGTCGCGTGTAAACACTACCAGTTTTAAAATCTGCAAAAGAGCTGGGAAAAGGCCTAATACATTGACACTTGGAAGGATTTTGTGGCAAAGTTTGCCTTTATGTTCTTTGACACATAGCTTCTTAAAGTCCAGGCTAAAGAGGCTGTGTTGGTTATACAGCGCGGCATACACGTTACTTACAGTGAATGAAGCCTTATCTGACTACTACAACAAAAGCTCAACCTCTCTATACTAGATCCTGGCTAACGTACTGTATGCCTGAAAAACTCATCCTTAACAGTTAAAGCAATAAATTAATGTAGTGATAAGTAATGCCCTTATTATATACAGTATATATATAAATATATATAGAGAGAGGGAGAGAGAGAGACAAAATGACACTATGTCTCCAGTAAGACGGACTTTGAGGTATGCCCTAGGTATTTTATTGATAAGGCTTCTTTGAGCATAGATGGATCCGTTTAGCTATCCAGCCTGTGTCCTTGTGCAAACACTGCCACTTAGTGGTGGTAAAGTCACCTGCAGATAGATAGTGCTGGCAGGGTACTCAATGCTATATGTTTGTTCAAGTGAATGACAGTTAAGTTGTTCTAAAGTTTACCAGCACTTAGTGAATCTGGGCCTTGGTTTTGTTAAATTGTCCAGTGCTAATACCTCTGGAAATCACCTCTAGGTCCACTATGTCCAAAGTGCATTCTACTTATACTGAGCTCAGGTTGGGGTTTCTCTATGCCTATGGCTTCCTAATGATCTACTACTTAACCATTCAAGAGTCTAAAGGGTTAACACAACCGTTTCATTGATGGGGTTTTCTTCTGGTCCCACGCATATACTTTCATAAATATAGCATGAATAGTTTACTGGTTGTGCCTTTTTGAACCTAGAAACAAATTCACTCTGCCAATAGACAGTAGGAGTTTGAACGATCTATAATGGGCCATTATAGACTATAATGGGACCTCCCTCTTGAAAAGCAGAAGTTTCGCCCATAAATCAATCAATAGATCTGATATTGTTCTTGTGGTGTGTCTTTCCTGTACATATTACTAAAATAATAATGGCATTTTAGAAATGTTAATTTCAAATATTTAATTAGGTCTAATTGTTTTTTTTTATTTGTTGTATATGTAATAAATATATAATCGAGTGGTCTAACTCCTTATTTTGGTTTACAGTACAATTCCTATATACTTTTAAGTGGTTTCTCTTCAGTAGGAATAAGAACCATGTCATTGTGGTTTTTTTGTTAATTTATCTAAGCTTTTCCATAGGTAGTACACCCATAGCCTCATTTAGAAGGTACTGTATGTATAAATGCAATGTCATTTTCTGTAGATATATTCCATTCTGGTTTTGTGCAAACGTTAAACTTTTAAAAAAAAAAGTCCTTCCTCTAGTAATTATTTATTCCTGAGGGTGGCACTGATCACTGCAACTGGAATCAGTGAAGAGTTTATTAATCGATTCAGTAAATCTCAACCTACCCCCTGCTTAAACATTATGTATGTAACACCTCTTTCCCGGGCCAATAAAAGTGTATTAATTCAGTACAGGTGCTCAGTGTCTCTATTGGCCATTCCTCAGGGTGCTGGCCTCCATGCAGGGCTGCAATGGTAAGCAGGTGGAATTAATAATAGGAACGTTTATCTTTTTCTTTACATTGAACAGTCAAACATACTTCATCCTTGGGTGCCCATCCCGCATTCCCAAAGAGGCACATTACTTGTCACCTTGTTGTCACGTACATTGAATTCCCTTGCCTAGCTGACGGCCATTCTTTCCATCCCATGGGACGTACTGGCAGGGTGCCCTCCTACTGGAGGATCCACACCCCATCACCCTGCGCAGAGCTGTTCACATCCCCACCCACTGGATACAGGGTGCCTGGGGACCTATTCATCTACAGATGCAGCATCTTGTATCGCTAACCTGCTGCAAAAATTGAGATGGGGGAGGGGGCAGTTGTTGGTGATAGTGGGTAGTTGACCCGAGGTGGGTAGTTAGGCCTCTCGGTTTGGTAGTGGGAGGGGTTAACCCCTTCATTAACTTAGCAGTAGTACCCGCTAAGGTAATGAAGGGTTTAGCCCCTCTTGCAACCTTCCTGGTAAGCTTAACCACCCACCCTGGGGCAACTACCTCCTTCACCCACCCCCTATACCAACAAATCAGGTAGTTTGGTTTAACCCCTTCATTACATTAGTGATTAGCAGCTAAGGTAATGAAGCTGCTTTTAGTTTAATTATATAGTTTTGAAGCAGGGGTTCTCCCGAGCTGAATCACATTAATTTCAGCTCCGGGGACCCCCTGCATCCCAATATACAGGTCCAGGTATGTGGTGCGGGTATCTCCAGTAAGTTTATTTCTCCCGTGTCACGTGACTGGGACATGTAAACTTTGTGGAGATACCGGCACCCTATATCGGGGCCCGTAACTCGGGAAGCCGGGGGTCCCCGGGGCTGAAATTAATGCGGTTCAGCTCTGGAGATCCCCTGCTTCAATAATATGTTATGAAAACAAAAGCTGCACAATCGCCTGTTAGAGGCGCGCAAAGAGAGTGGCTGATTCTGTCTACTCTCACTGCACGTCTCTTACAGACTGATGCGGTCAAGTAGGATTCACACAGCGGGAGTCATATTTAGAAACAGGGACCCCCATGTGCTAATCCTGATGGGCCATTAGTCTGGTCATGGGGATTCCCACGAGCAGGCGGGTGCCAGGTCCGACCCATGGCGGATTCCATACCGACTACATGACCAACCATTGTGCTGCATCTGCAGCAGCCCTAGGGTGACACTCCAATGCCCATACTCACCTAGCACATCCCCTCGTGTGTAGGACACGTCTGAGAACCATACAGAGGGGCCATATTTTCTAAAAGTTACATCTTCCCTAACTAGAAAATAACAAAAGGTAACCCTACATCCTAACAAACATAGGGGCTCATAAACACCCGCCATGGGCCAAATACCACCTTTACCCAACCCCACTAAACATTAAAGCACAATACTAGCCAATACACCCATTGATTGCCAGTGGGGTTACCTATGCAATGGCAGCAAAGATAACCCCAATGGCAATGAATGGGCACCATACACCTACCCCCTCTACCCACAACAACCCCCCTAACACATACAGATAGTAATGGGCAAAATACCTATTATCCAGATATTGATAATAGCTCATTTGCCCATTAAAAATAAAGCATTATCCAGCCAGCATAAAGTAAATTAAAGTTGTACTTACCCCTGCCAGGATGAAGGCCGCTCTCATCCTCATCACTGTCCTCCTCGTCCTCCGTGAGCAGCAACATTACAATAAAAAATAAACTACTGGACACTAACCCCTCAATCACCTTAGCCGTTTGTAACCGCTTTAGTAATTAAGGGATTTAACCCCCTCACCGCTACGCACCCTGGAGGCATAACAACACTCCCCGGGGCAACTACCCCCACCTCACCCCCTCTACCCATTGTCACAGTGGTAAACCATGCCCCCAATATGGGCATTGATTGCCAGAATGGCAATGAATGGGCAAGCTAAAAATAAACATCACAAAAAATACAATACATAAAAATGAAATAAAAACAAGCATTTGCCAAAAAATTCATTGCTTGTCACTGTGCTTATCTATACCTAGAAAGGGGCATAGATAAGCACATTGGCAGTCAATGGCCAACCTAAAAAAAGACAATTGAATAAAAGCCAATCATTATGTTTCTTACCTTTGCTGTCTTCACCCTCCGAATCCTACTCGGGCACCATCTCTTGACCCAAGATGCAATGCTCCTCAACAGCCGATGCGAAGAAGTCCACGATCATATGTTAATTGAAGAGCCGTAAGTTGTTTTCTTCTTTCTTTCCTTCTTTCTTTTGTCTTCTCTGCTGTATAATCCAAAAGGGGCGGAGATGTTGCCCCGTCGTCTTCTTGGCTTCAAATGGGAAAGGCCTTATATAAGGCCTGTGATGTCACATTTTAGTGTCAAAAGGTACACCCCCAATCTGATTGGCTTGTGTACCATGTGACAGGTTCTCTTTTTGTAAGGATGTGATGTCATCAAAAAGGGAGGGAAGGCAGCCAATCAGCGTCTCTCCCTTTAAGATGATGTCACTTCAGCAAAAAACAAAATAGCAGCCATCACATGGTCACCAACCAATCGGATTGGTGTATACACAATGTGATGCTGATGTACATTTCTCTATGAATGTATATCTACAGTATATACACATATCAGAATTTATATGTATATATTTTTATTGTAAAAAGGTCTCTTAAATTTGTATTTTATACTTTAATTAAAAACGCTTTCTCAGAAAATGTTATAGAAAAGTGTATGCATTGCTTCATAATTAAACTGGTTACCAAGATCGGTGCATAGCTAATATTTTGTGGAATATTGACACACTACCGCCATCTCCGAGGTGGCAGTAAACAAACGTCAAAACAGAGGTGTCAGCATGAACTAATTCGTTAAGTATTAACTTTTTTTTTTTTACTGCTGCTCCAGGAAAAAAGTAGAGACCCGTACATAGGACTGTGCCAGCTGGAAGCATTAGCTGTCGCAGGGCGCACCAACGCAGAACTTAGTGCATAAAGAGCACTTTCACAAATGGCGATCAGCGCACACAGGCTTTTAAGACCAATTTCGAGGATTTTGCCTGTGTTATACATACAGTAGCCCCCTATGTGTCATCAGATAATCCCATAGTAACGTCTCATGTGGAAGGAATGCGACAAGTAAGGTTATCTAATGATGACTCCAATATGTAAAGCCAAAGAATGAAAGGTTAATTTTGTAATGACGATTCAATAATTAACTTATGAATGAGGTAACATTGTTGCAGAATATATCAACACTGGTCAAATCCCAAGGGTTGTAATACCTAATTGAAGATACTTGTACAGTATATTACTAATTGGGAGAGGGCAAGTCATTTTTTTCTGCAGGTCAATATAGTATTATTATTATTATTATTATTATATTTATTTGTATAGTGCCAAAAAAATTCCGCATTGTAGTACCATGTGGGGCCAAGGACAATAACATTGTATGACAAAAGAATACACACAGTAAGACAAACTGAGAAAATAGGAAGGGGCTTCTTGCCCCAAGGAGCTTACAATCTACAAGCATGATGTATAAACATGTAATAATATGAAAGAAAGGATGGGCACATGTGCACATCTGCAGGTTCAAAATCTGAATTTGGAAGTTGAAGTTGAACTTCAGAGGGAATTTTTTAATCTGAGCAAAACAGGAGCCCGACACCCCAATTCGGTTTCTTCTTTTTTTTACTGAACCCCCTGGCCACTTGGTCCCTCACTCTCAGAAGCCCTTACTTCCACCACCTCTACCAGAAAAAGCACTGCTTCTGCCACCCTGAAAGCAGCATCCCTAAGTCCCCTTTCTTCCTATAAAAAAGTCCTTTAAGTCTCTTTCATAATTACTCCAGCATAACAGACCTTAGTAATTCTGGTTCATCACATAAAAAGAAATGTTTATTTTGAAGAAAAATACTTACATAAAAATAGTACAAAATGGTGGTGACGTTCCAAATAAGTTATGGTGTTCTTAAAAATGGTTGCATTGCTTTTTTTCTGAGTGGGATCATTCTTAACATCATGATAAAACTTCTGTTTCCTTCATCTTGGTTTTAACCCGTCTCTCTCCTCGTGGTGAAATCCTCCTGTCCTCACATCCTGGTGAAATCAATCAATCTGTGTCTCTCGCTACATTATCGTGGTATCAAGATGTGCTTCTCCTTCCTCACTCTGTGCTACATATTTATTCAGATAATATACCTTTTATCAGCTCTTACTATATATTTCTATCCAAATTAGGTCCCACAGCTTCAAACTAATGTCATATGAACTGCCCACACCTCCATACATAGAATAACCAAATATGGTATATGTACTGGAAGATTCTCAAAACTTCTGTTTTCCCTCAACTAAGACCACAGTTGTCAATAATTACTTAAGTGTCAGCCTAAACAGGGGTTCTCTATAAAAAAAAACCTTGTGACAGCTGCACCCTCAATATAACTCTCCAATGTAACTGAATATATCCCAATTAAGAATATGCAACATATGTTATATATAGGAAAAAAACCATCAGACAATTATACTGCATACTTTTACATTTTGTCTTGATAACTGGATTCACACATTACAATATAATTATCATTGCATTTCTTACACTTCCTGAATCACATAACGTGCCAGTGAGCATCCCAACCAACAAGAAGTTCCCTCAAAAACACCATAAAATGGCCCCCAGCTGCCCTGCCACCCCCTCGGTGAAACCTGCCATGTGTGGCCCATGTTCACCCTGTTCTGTCCCAGGCTTACTGTGGCTTAATAAATTGAGACAGGCAGTTAACTCAATTCCTTATTTCATACAAAATTGAGTCTTCTTTGAATTTCTAATGTTTCATTGTTGGAACATGAACGGAAAAGAAGGGAAAATGTATGGGGATGTATAAAAATAAGAAATAGGTAAGAAACAGCGCTATCTGAGAAAGCAGGAAGGAGAAGCAAGGCAGAAGGTAGCAAACTCTAAAAGCCGAGCCCTCGATCCTGCCAGAGGCTACCACTGTTGACTGTGTCACTGTGCTGGACCGCCCCTCTAAAAGGGATCCTCCACTCTAGTCCCAGGGTCAACCTCTCGACTTCTTGCCGGTGAGGCCTCAGCAGCTCCAGGGAGCAGGATTTCCTGTGGCCCAGACTGCCAGGCGTCGCTCTGGCGTCACTTCTGGCAGCCGTCTGGCTTCCAGAGGCTCCGACCATGGAGGCTCACCCCCCGCTTCCCTCACTCACAGCTTTCTCTGGCCAGACTTTCAGGCACTTCCCATTCCCCTTCCCCGCCATAACTCCCGCCATACTCTTGCCGCCAGCCGGCTCAAGCAGATCACAGATTATCAGCCCCCTCGAGCCCCTGCTTCATGTGCTCCCAGAGCCAAGCTCTTTGATAAAGCACTTTGCATGTGAAACGCGTTAGTGTCAGCTCCAGTACTACTCCATGTTTTTTACCATTCAATAAATACTTTTGGTCACCACATTCCCTTTTTTAAATTGGCTGTGCACCGGCATTTTTTCCATTGTGGATCCTATTCAAGTCCCAGAGCCAAGCAGAGCCGCGCTGCCTTGCCAGCATGATGAATCTCCACAGGTGCCTTCCTCTGCCATAATAACCTCTGCTATGGCTAAGTACAAGGACCGATATTTGATCTCAGAGCTGCCTGTGACTACCTCTCCAAGCTTCCTCCTTCCCATATAGCTGCTGCCAGTCCCTCCTCCCCTCCTCTCCCAGTGCACTCCCCCATGTGTTAACCTCTTCACTTCCCTTTGTCCCCTAACCTGCTTTCCACCACCCAGATCCCTAAGCAGGAAAATGAGGTGCAAAGAAGTGGGGGAGGGTAGGAGGGGGGGGCGGAGAATTACCAACCCCACTCACAAGGTGGGGGTCTTTTTAACCCCCTAACCATAGTGAGAGGCTTGACACTCTTCCCTATGTGTCAGGGCTCTCTTAATAGGCCCATTCTTCCATGTGATGAGTTTAGATCCAGGTTGTTTTTGGGTGGGATTGCACATGGAATCTGATAATAGTGACAGTGTTTTGGGTGGGATTGCACATGGAATCTGATAATAGTGACAGTGTTTTTGGGTGGGATTGCACATGGAATCAGATAATAGTGACAGTGTTTTGGGTGGGATTGCACATGGAATCTGATAATAGTGACAGTGTTTTGGGTGGGATTGCACATGGAATCTGATAATAGTGACAGTGTTTTGGGTGGGATTGCACATGGAATCTGATAATAGTGACAGTGTTTTTGGGTGGGATTGCACATGGAATCTGATAATAGTGACAGTGTTTTGGGTGGGCTTGTCCCTTCCTCTCGATTAAAACAAACAAATACTTTTAGGCCATAATGTGAAACCTCTCGTGTGAAACACGTTGCGCGCCATTTATCAGTCTCTAACTGCACAACGGGGACCAAAAACGGCACCAGATTTATTAAGGAACGGGTTGAACTACAATTGGGGCAACAGGTGCACGGCCCGCAAACTTTAGGGGTCCACTATGCTCGGCAAAGGACTGGGTAGCTGGATGTCAGGCTCAGCGTTGACCCCCCCGGTACCCCCTTTTTAACCAGTTCTGTCTCTGTTAAAGATAAACATTGGGATTTCCTTGATGGATAAATCTGGTGCTGAATGTTTGGCCCTGGTTGTGCAGCTGACACTTTGCTACATGACCACCTTTACTGTACATCTATTGAAAATGACACAGAAAGTGTCACTGTATATGGCTGATTCATAAGTCGGGCTGTACCCTTAAAGAGACGAATATAAAAAATATCATTAAGATCATACTGAAATCCTATAAACATTTTTCTAAGAAAAATTTGAATACATTTATTTTCCAGCTGGGTTGCAGCCTGCCATTGTGGTGCAGCATCATTTGAAATATGTTTGAAAAATGAAAGTGTAATTCATGAACTCCTGTATATAACAGTAAGCTTACCACCTGGGGACAGGAAGAATGGGCTTCATCCAGTGCAGGGGTTTATTGTATTAGGCCATTTACACGCCTGACCTGCCTGAGGCTTCCATTCAGATATGGATCAGTTCAGATCAGGGATATGGGACACATTATATGCATGCAGGAGATGAAACACCCAGGCGTTCCTTGTACCTACTGTAGGTGGATCTTGCTAACAATTGTATGTCAATCTATGCCAGATTTTAACACTGGAGTGGTTTTAATTTAAAAAAAAAAAAAAAGTCTTCACTTTCTGCCTCTTCCCTTATTATATGGGGTTGGCCCTTACTAGCTCACAGCTAAGCCCGCGTTTTTTAAACGTGGCCTGGATAGACCACAAGGGGATCTGGAGCAAACTGGAAAACCATTTTAAATGCAATATTTTTCAAAGTTTCCACCCGGCTGCAGATACTAGGTTCAGCCAGTCCTGGCTTTGGAATTAGGTTGCAATCAACTTGTTGGATCTCAGTTTCCAATGTTGAAGATCAAATAGCAATTCAGGTGATGGGAGAAAAATGGAAGCGATCTCTTGCTCTACAATTACCTGATTAAATCACTCCCACCTGTATTGTAAATCATGGCTCAGCCTTTTTTGATGAGCTGAAGCAACCCCCACAATTCAACACGCCAAATTGATCTAGTGACTTCCTGTGGATGCCTTTACATGTGATACTAATAGCAACAAAGTGATTGTGCCTGTGTCACTTCGGTTGTGAGTGGGAGCAGAGTGGTGGAGACGGTGGGTAGGTGATGTTACCTGTGAGGTTGCTGTTACCTGTGAGGTGGCTGTTACCTGTGAGGTGGCTGTTACCTGTCAGGTGGCTGTTACCTGTGAGGTGGCTGTTACCTGTGAGGTGGCTGTTACCTGTGAGGTGGCTGTTACCTGTGAGGTGGCTGTTACCTGTGCTGTTGCTGTTACCTGTCAGGTGGCTGTTACCTGTGCGGTTGCTGTTACCTGTGCGGTTGCTGTTACCTGTGCGGTTGCTGTTACCTGTGAGGTGGCTGTTACCTGTGCGGTTGCAGTTACCTGTGAGGTGGCTGTTACCTGTGAGGTGGCTGTTACCTGTGAGGTGGCTGTTACCTGTGCGGTTGCTGTTACCTGTGAGGTGGCTGTTACCTGTGCGGTTGCTGTGCTTTATTTTGTTAGTGTCTCTCTACTTGGAAAATGCTTGATAACTGGTTCTCCTATTCCATCTTTTTTTAAATGCAGCAATGACCCTTAAAATGTGTTTAAAGCCAAGTTTGTATTGTGATACTCTTGTATCCTATGGATAGGGTTGTAGTTTTTTTTTTTAATTATTTGTTGTATATGCCTGTATGCATTGTACAGAGATACTGTTTTAAAAAAAAAGTTGGGGAACCCTCATGGTTACTTACCTGCTGAACAAATATCTTGGATCTGAAGTGCTTTGTAGAATAAAAAGTACATTTTTTGTTTTCCCACCTGGATTACTCTATTTACAATTTTCTTGTGAAATTATTTTATGGGGGGGGGGGGAGGAGGAATTTAGATAAAATATTATATGGAGGCTTTTATAATGGCTGCTATAATGCATTTTCCCTCATTTGCTTTATAATTCAGCCTTAATAACCACTTTGAAAAATGTTTTCATGTGTAACCCCTGATCCTTTTTGGAATTATTGGATAGATACAGTAGATATCTTATTGTAAAACCAATGACTGTATAGCACAACTCCAGCTGAAGGTAAATAGTCACTTCTCCTCCAGTAACACTTGCACATGTAACTGCTTCCAGCTGCAGTCCTATATTGGACCTCAGCAACCTAGTGTTGGATTTGTATGTTAGATCTGTAACTGTCTATAACATACTGTGCTGTTGACCAACACATCTGACCTTTTTTTTTTAAACTGTAACCTACTATGTGTGGCAAATACCTCTGGCAGTGAAAGGGTTAAACCAATATCTGCCATTTTAACTTTCCTTCTAAATGGACTTCATGTTTTCTAAGGTGCTAATGTCCCTCCTGGGGTTTAGTAACACATTTCTGGCTCGTGATCCTTCTGGCAAGAGGATTCTTGTTGAATAACTAGCAGCTGTATCTCCTAAACATGCACGCCTGATCTGTTTACTAGCGACCATTTGTTTTCTTGCCTTTGCTGCGAGAAAGCTGGAGTGTCCTTGTCCTGAATGCACTGGCCGCCTGAATTGGGACGCCATGCCTCATCCTATCGCTATCTAAAAAACCTATATTGTAATCTCGTGGGTCAGGAGTCAGCTGTGTTCTGCTAAGCAAACGCTTCAATGCCTAGTGCTAAAACTGGGTGTTAATATCTTTATTTTAATGCATAGGCCTAGTCCCTAAACGCTGATTTAACTTCAGTTAATATTACTTATTTTTAGAGTGCATTTTTAACTCAAACGTCGCTTAATTTGGTAACTTTCATCTTTAAAAATCTTGTTTATTTTTAATAAACTGTTTGCCACTGTTATATTGAACACTCACTTAAGTATATGTATTCTGTAATAGGATGTAAAATGTTCTGCCAAAGGGTTAACCGCACAAAACACCAATGCCCATTCAAACTTACTAGATCCCAGCATTGCATCAGAAACTCCTTGTTACTACAGCAATATTGTTTGGCTGCAGAAAAGCCACTTTAACCATTTCTAATCATTTTTAGTGGCATCTTGTGGCCTGCCTGAGCCTGCCCTGTATGCCAATGTAATCTATATCTGCCCAGCGGGAATGTTATTATTCTCTTTTATGTAATGGAAGTTAGGACTGGTCTGGGGTTAGGTGTGGCGGGAGGGGAGAAGCTTATCGCACTCTGTTACTAAAACCCAAATTTAAATAAAACATTGGAAATGGTTAAATATGTGCAGGATTTTATGCCACATTCATAACAAAGGGTTAATAATGAAATGTTGGTATCTAGATATGCCAGATAATTATATCTAAAAAAAAATGTGGGGGGATGAGTTGCCTTTTAATACACATCCAAAAGCTTTCCCGTGCTGGGTTATTTAAAATAAAAAATAAATTAAAAAAGTCCCTGTTTTGTACAGGGTGAGCTGCACCTTCTATGGAACAAGATAATAGATACCCCTTTGCCTGAAGTTTGTTTATTTATAAAATATTTTACCAGGAACTAATACAGTGAGAGTTACCTCTCGTTTTCAAGTATGTCCTTGGCACAGAGTTAAGACAAATAATACATGTTTACAAATAGTTACATAAAGGAGCAGGGTACAGTATACATTATATACAAGACATTGCATGCACAGTTAAAGAAAATATATATATTATGGGCGTATGAAACAGTTACAGACCAGATTAAAATGTGAGACAAATTTAAAACCAGAGACATAACATAAAACACAGACAAAGCTCAGTGCACATCCAGAAAAACTTATATACGGTACAGTGCCTAAATATACATGTATCAATAACTAATAAATAAAATGGTCTTTTAGTTTAACATTTTGGCCAAATTGTTGTAAGCCCTTGAGCCAAACTTCACGGCAGACCACGTTTCAAGGGTCCCTACACTAATATAAATTCTTAATAACCTGTGCATTGCCAGGAAGAATGCTTTTCCTGGTAATGTACAGGTTAATAAAAGCTTCAATCAGACTTAGAACTTTTCCAACTTATATTGACAGATGTATTATAAATCATTCTTCCTGGCAATGCACAGGTTATTAAGAATTTATATTAGTTTAGGGACCCTTGAAACGTGGTCTGCCGTGAAGTTTGGCTCAAGGGCTTACAACAATTTGGCCAAAATGTTAAACTAAAAGACCATTTTATTTATTAGTTATTGATATGTATATTTAGGCACTGTACCGTATATAAGTTTTTCTGGATGTGCACTGAGCTTTGTCTGTGTTTTATGTTATGTCTCTGGTTTTAAATTATATTGCCATGCTCAGTAGCACTCCTCTGTGAAACTTATATGCTTATATATATGTTGTGGGTATTTTGGGGGTTCAATTTGAGCTTGTAGGTGTTCTGTATGTTTTATAAAATGTGAGACAGCCTTAGATTTGAAAGAACTTGGACTGGAGGTGGATGTGAGAGTCTCTGGTAGGTTGTTCCAGTTTTGGGGTGCATGGTAAGAGGAGGAACGGCCGGATACTTTGTTGAGCCTTGGGACCATGAACAGTCTTTTGGAGTCTGATCTCAGATGATAGGTGCTGCACGTGGTAGGGGTGAGGAGCTTGTTCAGGTAGCTGGGTAGCTTGCCCATAAAGAATTTGAAGGCAAGATAGGAAAGGTGAACTTTGCGCCTAGACTCTAGTAATGACCAATCTAGTTCTTTGAGCATTTCACAGTGATGTGATATAGTTGCATTGGAGAACAAAACGACAAATTGAATTGTAGAGGGTGTCAAGTTTGCTAAGTTGGGTTTGAGGTGCTGAGCCGTATACTACGTCTCCATAGTCCATAATTGGCATTGGCATCTGCTGTGCGATACTTTTTCTGACCAGGAGACTTAGGGAGGATTTGTTCCTCTAAAGTACCCCTAGTTTGGCATAGGTCTTGGTTGTCAGGGTATCAATGTGCATTCCGAATGTTAAGTGGGAGTCAAACCATATGCCCAGGTATTTAAAACTAGTGACAGGGGTTAGGGTGGTGTTAGTGTTGGTTCTGATCTGGAGCTTAGTCGCTGGAAGCTTTAAAAGTTTAGTCTTGGTCCCAAATACCATTGTTACAGTCTTGTCAGTGTTTAAAAACAGTTTGTTTTGAGAAATCCAGTTTTCGAGTCTGAAAAAGTCAGACTGAAGTATGTGTTGAAGGTCAGAGAGGCTATGGCTGTGTGCATATAGGAGGATTGTGTCGTCTGCATACATGTGTATTGAAGTTACCAATGGATTGCAAAGTAATTCCTTTAAACCAAGTGGCTAACGCACGACATATGCAAATATTAAGCCTTTAGTAGACCAAGTGTCTCCCTAAGCCTGGGATAAGCATGATTAGTTGGCTACTTGTGCTACTAAGGGTTTAAGTTCTACATTAATCTAATTGTGTATTATCCCCTATTTTCGGCTATCTTCTCTTGCCAATGTACACAGTGGCCATTCTGTTAATGTGGTATGGGCCAAACGGCAGCCTAGGGTAGGGCATCAACATGTGCTTTTATTTATTAAGGTTTTGTGGGGACCTTCTAAATAGACTGTTTTTTCTGTCATACTTTACAACAGGCCTGCACAACTCCAGTCCGAGGGCTGCAAACAGGCCAGGTTTTCATAATAGCCCCACTTCAGCGCAGCTGGCTCAGTATGATTGAGCCAGCTGTGCTGACATAGGGATATCCTGAAAACCTGGCCTGTTTGCGGCCCTCAGACTGGAGTTGTGCAGGCCTGCTTTACAACATGGTTTACCAATTAGGTGCTAATTGCTGAAGAATTCACCTTGTAAAACAGAGCCCTGGTGTCTTGGTTACGGATCTGACCTTTATTTACGTTCTACATATCCACTTTCATTTGTATACATTTTATTCTTTTAAATAAAGATTTATACTAGTTCATGTTGCTTATGATTGTTTTTGAACTCTCTTGAATTCCCCTTATTTTTTAGATTGGATACTTGCAGTTATGTTTGACTCTAACATTCCCAGCACATCTTACATGCCACCGACCTGTTCGAGTCCTCCGCCCTACCAGTCTAAAGGTATCTTCCATTCGCTGATGACATTATTGCAGTGGGCATAGCCGATATGCAGGCGTTTCTTGGCTACGAGGAAAGGAAGTGGCCTGTCCCGATTTTAAAGAAGTTGCAGCATGCTAAATGCCAGTGTACTAGCTCCATGTCCTCCGCTTCCGTTCTAGTCAGGTGCTGGGGACAGCATGGGCCACCCGTGTCACCAGTTCCTGAAGAAAGCACAATGTTTATCAGCACAGCTTCCATTAAATGTGCTGCTGCTGCTGCTTCCGATGTTAATTGTTCATCCATCAAGCACCACTCAGAAGAAAGGAGCCCTCCTACAGCAACCTCATTTTTTCAATGTAGCCACAGGGGTGGTGAATATTGCCACCCCATGTAAAAACTGACGTTTGCACCATTTCATATTCTATTTCGTAAAACATTCTGGGAGAGGTTTGGGGATTGAGCGCCTCCCAGCATTTTTACGAAATAGAATATGACACGGTGCAAATTGGTGCATGCGTGGAGTGACGTGTAGAAACAAATGTCATACCGGTCAGATCATTTATAAATAACATGCCAGCAGTTGCTGTACCAACTTTACAATTCCTAACTTACACCTCCATCTTTTCTCAAATTGTAGAATTATTTTTAAACGGAAAAATACTCTAATCAGAATCTCCCTCCCCTTTTGTCCTGCCTCTGCTGCTTTGAAACCTAATAATTTGGCCAACATCCTGTTCCCATAAGCGTGACTATTTAATAGACCTTGCGTTACTGTAGGGTTAATTCTTAGCACTGTTTTTTAAAGATATGCTGTATTTTCTTGGTATTGCTATACCTGCCCAGTCATATTCTCACTGCCTTAAAAGCTTTTCTTGGTAAGCCCAAAATATTGTTGCGGTGAAGTAAATATGCTTGAATCTCAATGTGCCGCTATTGTCCTCTACACATCACTTAGACTTTGCTGCCAGAGTCCCTGCAAGTATTACTAACGCTAAGAGTGCAGTACCTGCAAGTATTACCAACGCTAAGAGTGCAGTACCTGCAAGTATTACCAACGCTAAGAGTGCAGTCCCTGCAAGTATTACTAACGCTAAGAGTACAGTACCTGCAAGTATTACCAACGCTAAGAGTGCAGTACCTGCAAGTATTACCAACGCTAAGAGTGCAGATCTTTATCTGACTTTCTGCTTCCACATCAGGCGACATTCTCCCAGAATAGAATGCTGAAGACCAGCGCAATCCTTTTATTTAAATGTAGGCTTAAAATATTTTTCAAAAAAAATAACTTTCCATTTGAAGGTGCATTAAACATTGCATGAAACCAAAAAAAGTCATTAATAAAGTTGCTTTAAATGTTCACCTAATTTATTAAACATTGGTGTAGGACTGAAGGAGTTGGGTGAAATGTCGAATCGATTTTGATGCTTTGATTTTATAGTAGAATACACGCGTGTTTCAATTGCTTTTAGTACAATTTTTCTGACTCTGCAGCTCCTGAGAATCTGTCCGCACCACAGTTCTGCATGCAGCCAGTGCCCATTATATCTCAGCCACTAGGTGAGTACCACGGTATGCACTTTGAGCACAAGCTCTGCCATATTGTAGTGTATAGCAGACATTGCCTTGTCCATTGGAAGACCTGGAGATGTACAGATTTACTGTTTGTTGTATTTATTGAAGTGAAACTTCTTTAGTGGCACCTAGTCAATTTTGATGGCACAAATCTCCTTCATGGAGATGAAAATGTGATACGGAAATGACGTCACGTAATGGCCGCAGCTCCTAACGGCTGCCGCTCTCCCCACACGCCCGCTGACATATGCCACGCATGCACAGAAGCGGCTGGCAGCGGCACCGTTCTCCCCCCCCCCCCCCACATGCCGCACAGCTGTGTCCGCAGCTCTGCCGGGGGGAAAGTGGGGGCTGCTCCAGCCATGTACCTTCACGGGGGGCTGCTCAGGAGACTCAGACAGAGACCCCAGTGTCTGCAGCTCCACCAGGGGAAGTCAGGAGGTGGGGGAGGGGGAGGTATAGGGGGGGGGGGCAGGACACAGAGACACACAACACACAGAGAAACACACACGGACACAAGGAATTCAGTGACTATAAATAAAGACGTGCAAATAGCAAAAGCACGCGGTCAAACTTCTTTGTGTTTTGGAACTGAGATTGTGTTTTGATTATTAAAAACATCACCATCACAAATACAATTTCTGTGACAAAAGACAAGTTTCACTTAAAATGCGCGTGCTCGGCACACTTTATTTATTTATTTTTTGTTACGAGTCTCCTCCTTTTATGTACTGTACAGGCATACCCCGGTTTAAGGACACTCACTTTAAGTACACTCGCGAGTAAGTACATATCGCTCAATAGGAAAACGGAAGCTCACGCATGCGCCTGTCAGCACGTCCTGAACAGCAATACCGGCTCCCTACCTGCACCAAAGCTGTGCGCAAGCGGGGAGACTATAGAGACTGTTACAAATGCGTTATTTACATCAGTTATGCACGTATATGAGGATTGCAGTACAGTACATGCATCGATAAGTGGAGAAAGGCAGTGCTTCACTTTAAGTACATTTTCACTTTACATACATGCTCCGGTCCCATTGCGTACGTTAATGCGGGGTATGCCTGTATACTGCTCTTGATGCAGGCAAATTGTCCTTGACTTCAGTCATCATAGGATCCACATAGCAACATCAACACTGAGTAAATGCAGCACTTCCGGTGTCAGACATTATTCGTAATTGAGTCTCACATCTTCTAGGAGGGAGGGCAAGCACAAATGATGCCAAGTATAGTTTAGAAACTTCTTGTAAGCAATTCCTATAGTAGGACTATATCAGCAGTAATACAATACACAAGTTGTCACATGTCTTACATATTTTGGATCCGAAGATGTCCAATGCCCCTGAATTATTGTATGAATTAAACATATCTTCCAGCCCCCTCCCTTTGTTATTGCATAGTTATATCAGAGATACCAGACTCCACTCAGCCCAGAGTACTCTACCAGCAGCAAGCGCCAGTCTGTACGGTGGAAATTGCGGCACAACCAGCTGGTAAGTGTCTGTACGGTACATGGTGATTTCTTACTAAACTATGCCTCTCATGACCTATAGCTATTCTCTTGCCCACCCCCCCCCCCCATATTTGCCTAACCCATTATTAACTTTATCCCTCTTTTTTTAGTTTAAGATCCTCCTCCTCCACACTGAATATTAACCTTCAGTGAGGTGCAGTCCATCCCTACTACCCAGATGGCCACTCTGCTCTAAAAACCCAAACCCCTCATTCCTACACCATGTTTGAATGATGAACCTTGCTGTCCTTTTCTGTGATTTCTCCCAAAACGCTCTACAAACACACATCAATATAATTTTGTTATGGGCTATGACACATGCAGTATGGGTAGCAGTTTTGCAGCAATGAAAATAAAATTACAAATGGTGTTTGTTAGACTATTTGCCTTTGGGTGGTATTGCCAGTTCCCTACAAGCACAAATTCAATTAAACGAAAGATTAGAGATGAGTAGTTTTTACATTTATCAATATACACTAGTTTATTGCACAAAGTAAACATTTAATATTTTTGCTATAGCCAATGTGTTGTCCCTCAACTCTGTTTTTTTGTCTTGCAGCAAGTTCTGCTCCCACTGGCGTAGCAATGCAGCTGGGTGATCAAGCTGGAGTCACGAAATGTCCTTTTTGTCATGAGAATATAGTAACCAGGGTTACCTACCATTGTGGACTTCTGACCTGGCTTTTGTGTATTGGCTTGATGTGGTTTGGGTGGGTACTTATTTAGTCTTGCGGTATGGAAAGACGGACCTGATGAAGTCACAAACCATTCTAACTGTATGTTCTGTTCATGGTGGTGATACGAGTGGGTACTGTAGCTCTGCCCCTTTTTAGCCCGAGTTGGATGTCTGCAGAGCCATATGAGGCCATGATTTATAGTGGCAGCGACAGCATACAGACAACAGACTTCTTCTCTGAGACCATCCACAGTGCACTTTTTTTCTCAAGGACAAACTCATTATTATTATATATTTTTTTTTTTTTTGTCGCTTCGGGGTCACACGTGCAGTTCCGCCAATGAGGGCAAATTGCTCACGAGATATAATGGCCATGCCTCCCCATCACCTCGGACCTCAGTGCAGGTTTCGTGCACGGCCTACGGTTTCTCTCACCTGCAGTCCTTTTTTCTGTCCTTCAGCAGAGTAAGTTTGTTTTTGGTGTACTCGCCAGGACTGCCTTCTGGCAGATCCCTCTCGGGGGGAGGGAGTACTTGGCCTCTCTCCCCCTGATGCTCCGATATCTCATTTTTTCGGGTGCCCGTGCAAACCGGTGAACCGGCAGAAGCTTCATATGGACATGTGCTTGAGACTGTCCAGATTGTAGATGCATTAAACTGGCAAAGACCTCCATGGGGTGTGTAAATGGGCATACCAGTGTTTAAAGCTAATTGGGCATGGCTATTATTTCCCCTAGCAGGCTCAGGGGTTGCTGCAAAGCTTCTGGGTGAGTAGGTATGATTCTTAGAGAATTATTTGAGGCCTCTCCATTTGACATATTTATATATATATATATATATATATAGTAACCCCTGGAGAACAGCTTGAGGAGGTAACTTTTCACCAGAAGAGAAAATGCTAGAAAACAAACTGTGACAATCGCATTGGAATTAAAAATATGTTAAGGGGTTAACGGCATAAGGACAAGATCACCTTGAGTCAATCAGCCCTTGCCGCATGTCTGACCTGAAGTTGTGTGCTGCTAGGCTGCTTTTTTCACTTGTACACGAATCTCTGGGACAGAACACCAGAGCTGCCCCAAAGGCGTCAGTCTTTTGCGGCTGCCCAAGGGTGTCGCCGGTTTCTGCTGATTAGTAATGTAAGAGCTTCTCTCTTTGTGAACCTCACCAGCCTTTATCCCCCTGTACTCAAAGGTTTCCATTTACCTGGCCTGTAGATTGTACAATCATTGAGGGCCTATTCTAACACACTGCTGGCCTATATTTCCTCTTCTAACACCATTTTGATCCCGTCTGTAAATGTTGCATATAATCGCACGTTCTTGTATAGTGCTGCTAGCTTTACAGAGACCTTTTTGCAGACAGTCCCTGCCCCGTGGAGCTTACAATTTGTTTTTCGTGCCTGAGGCACAGGGAGATAATGACTTGTGCAATTTCACAAGGAGCTGACACCGGGATTTGAACCACTCCTTCAGCCAGATAATATGCCCATAATTATATCCGACTGTCTATGAAATATCTGTAAATTGAAAGTATAACTCTGGGTTTTCCCATCTCTTGTAACTAAATAATTGCAGTTCTCAAATTAACTAAAATATTGCAATGCCCCCTTAAGGGAAGCCCTGTAATTAATTTAAAAATAGATTTCGTAATCTGTGGCCCGTCCTATCCAGATGGTGGTACTGCTTTCCTGGATGAAGGATACTGCTGCAAAGCTCGCAAGAAGCCTAGGTCACTAGCTAGCCAGATAAGAGCTTTGTCTGGTTCAAGGCAAAAGTTGGGACGCATGGATCAAGATCATTTTGCAAGAATTGGTATTCAACGTAAAATTATTGGAGCCTTTGATTAAAGCCATCCAAAATGCTTTGGCCTTGCCAAAGAACCAGTGTTGACATTAGATAAAGAATTAAAGGACGTGATTTGAATCAGTGGGTCTAGACAGGAAGAAGCAATTTTCTGAGAATTTCACAAGATTTATTCATTCATTTTTTTGAGACCTGATGTGGGAGATGGCAAATATAGTTGACTCGGTAATTTTCAGGGTAAAATCTCCCAGTTGCTACATCTTTTAAATATGCCATGGAGAGGAGACTAGAGAATGTCCTTGCTGAAAATCCTATATTGCAGCATGCAAACCAGCGGTAGCCGCAGCATCTGTTTCTAGGGCAATGAATATTTTGGTGTCAAACATTGAAAATGCATTGGATATTGCCAGAAATATAATCCATGACCAATTATATTGGAAAGGCACTTGATGCAGTGCACCAAGCATCCAGATCAATTGCCATGTTGGTAGCTGCAAGAAGGGTGTTGTGGCTTAGACCATTGCGTGATTGGCCAGGAAATGATCCACCCTCATCAGACTTGTTTGCTGCTTAGGAGCAGCAAAGAACTAGTACAGATTTCTGTAATCAAATCCTGACCAACTCCTGACCTGCACTTGTACTCCTACTGAGCAGAGAGGCTCAGAGGTGGACAAGTCTGACGAGGGCAGATAATTTTCTGGCCAATCACGTGATACCAGGAAGTAACCCCGAGGCAAGCAGCTCACCCAGACACTGAAGGGAAAAGGCACCGACAGAAACAGCATCCGTGGGGAGGCTCAGCCGCAACTGCCTAGCAGCAGAGGTTTCGCAGAACTCAAACGGACACGTGCCCAGCATTGTTGGAGCCATTCAGCTGCCCGTTTGACTCCCTTGGGAAAACTACTGCCCTCATCTGTTCCTGCCACCAGCGGTCACAGAAGGAGAGTCTCTCAGACTCTACGGTCAGGCAATTATAGTTTTCATTTTCTTACACCCATTAGACAGTCCATTTTATTTGCTCTCATTCTTTGTCTACCTTCTATCCCACCATTGCCATATATATATTTTTTTGACTCTACTGGGAGGTGTTAATATCCATCATTGTATTGTGTGTATTTTAATATTCAAAGCTACTTATAAAGTGTTTTTTCATCTATTTCTCTCGCCCTTCACTTTCACCTTCTTTCTTTTGAGGTTTTCTCTACCCTGAGAGGAGTGGTATTCTCTCCTGTGGGGCATCATCATCTACTTGTTGAACAGCATAACCACTTAATATTCCTACACACGATGATAATCTACCTTTTAGGAATATTGGGACTATATCTGTAGTGGCTTATGGTCTGCATTCCAAAGGGTTATAGCTATCAGTGGTTTTATATCTATTTATTGGTATTTTATGCATCATTGATTATATTTATCAGTTTTATTTTCATTCTTGCACTTCTATTTTTTTAACTGTTTTTTAAAATTGATTTTATTACTTATATTTTCTAAGGCTCATCCGCCCGGTCAGATTAGGGCCATATCCTGTACCCCTAGAGGTTTACCTAGTGTTCAGGGGGATAAGGTGTATTGAGCCAAGCGTCCCCCATAAGCGCCTCGGAACATATTTTTCCCTTGGCTCAATAGCTACTTCAATTAAAAATATGTATCCTTCATGTCAGAATGCAGTGTCACATGTTAAAACCTTACAAAATATACACTGCTGCCTTAAATACTCTTATTTTTACTGTTCTTGTGATGCCCATCTTATGATTGACTCCTACATTGCAATTCATGATTAATTCACTTCTGTCAATCTTTACGTGTTTTTTTTTATTTATTTATTTTTTAACCTACGGTGAACAGCTAGTATAGATGGTCTGTTTCAGAGAATACAAACCCCAGTGGGATTGCTGGTGAATCTGAATGCACTTCAGCTGTCCTGGATCATAAATGGCATGATATATCAGATTGGTGGCTATTGCGGCAAAAATTGCTTTTATTGTGAATATTACTTTGGGTAGTGCCTACAGCACACAAATGCACACTGCAACTTTTTTTGTCAGACTAAAGGTGAACTTGTAACACAGACTCTGAAAACAACAATGACCTCGAGTGTGAATCAGGGGAACTTGGTTCAAATCTGTGTTGGCTCCTTGTGACCTTGGGCAAGTCACTTTCTCTCTCGGGCAACAACAAAAAATTGTAAGCTCATCTGAGCAGGGTCTGTCTGCAAAGATCCCATGTGCTGCTTGCAGTGCACTATATTGTCCCATGTGCTGCTTGCAGTGCACTATATTGTCCCATGTGCTGCTTGCAGTGCACTATATTGTCATTGCGATGTGCTTTGCAATACAGGTGGTTAATGTCAAACACAGGCAGCCTTTTCAGTGGAGATTAAGGGGTATGGACCAGGCTTCTGGCCATACATTCTTGCAGCAAATTTGCAAATTTACCAAGTAAAGTGAACCACATCTTCCATGAGAAATTATTTAATTGTGCCATAAAGGTACTGGTCCTTACAAAAAAAAGCCATGGTGAAGTTGCATGAGGGCAGCGTGCATTGCAGATTAAATAAGACTGACGCACTAGAGGCTAATTCAACATAAAATCCCCATTGACTTGGATGAGGGGTCTTCAGTGTGTATTTAAATTCCCCCTTTAGCAGAGTAAATGGTGGCATAGACAACGGGTGCCCAACTCCTGTCCTCCAGCGTGCCCTGCCCGATCAGGATATCCCAGCTTCAGCACAGGTGGCTCAGTCTTCAACTGCGCCTCTGCTTGAGCCACCTGTGCTGAGGCAGAGCTACCCTGACACCCTGACCTGTTGGAGGGGCTTGAGGACCTGTTGAGCCCCCCTGGCATAGATCACTGCTATTCTTCATGCTAACGGCCTAACTGTTCCTTTCTCTTTCAGATGTGTGCTCGGCTGCTGCTTTATTCCGTTCTGCGTCCGCAGAACCAAGAATGTGAATCACTTCTGTCCGCGTTGTAATTGTCATATCTTTAGGCATGATCGACTCTAGCTTAAATGTAATGGGCATATGTACGACTTGTGCTTTGCGGGTGCTTTAGTTTGTTAATAGTACACATGAGCAACCAAATGATTGGCGCTGGTTCCCAGAATGCATAGGTTATGTTTTATTATATAAAGCGTGGGCACATTTCAGATTTGGTGGTCAAGAGCTGTTAAGGTTGTGAATGCAACGCGAGCAACAAAGCCACCTCCTTCTTAAAATCACCATCTGGAATTGTACAAGGTGTTTTTTAAATCGGTGTATTGTCCATAACCTACACATGGTTTTTATGTAATTTTTCCAGTAGATTTTCTTGCCAGTGTTTGGTAATGTGTAGTACTTTTCACTGGACCTTTGCCTATATATGGGACTGACCATGTACTTGTCCATCCAATCTATTTGCCTGTGATAAGATTTTTATGTTGACACTTATTTAATGGGACCGTTTGGAAAATGCACTTTAATGTTTTTAGGGACTCTGTTAAATCCCACAGGGGGGAACTGGATCCATGACCTGTTGTACTATGTTCTGCACTTTGACCTTTTTGCTGGTCACATTAATAAAGAGGAACAGCAAGGAGACTTTGTATTCTATTTGCATTTAGTTGGATTTTCTTTTTCCAGGATGGTCAATCGTGCAAACAAATACAACTATTGCATTCTCTGACTAGGAGGTATTTTGCTAATTCGTTCATGAGAACAAACTTCTAATTTTTATTGTCTATCACATTGCCTGGCTTTATTGATTGAGGATAATGAGGTGTTGTACTGACAATTAGAATGACTTAAGAATGCAAAATACATTCTGCATTAGTTTCCTTGTATAAGAAACCAATTGTTGGCAGATGAGCAGCACTTGGGTCCATATCTGAAGGGCAATAAGCTTAGTGTGCGACGTGCGCACATCCTTACAGCTTATCTCCTTTCAGGGAATCTGGAATTTTATTCTGAGCATTTACCTAGCTTTTTTGCGAATTCTGGTTCTCCCAACCAGTTCTTATCCTTTACTATACCAGGGTGTAATATGGAGAGGAAACTGACATTTTTGCCTCTGTTTAAAAAAAAATATATATATATATATATATATATATTTGTGTAGAGCACTGTTTATACTGTGGGCTCTCCATTCATTTTTATTCACACTGATACACATACACACTCTTTCTTCACTTGCTTTCAGTTACCCTTTGACACCTCTAGCCATAAAACACATCCACACCGGGGGAAGGACAAGCACAGATAACATTCCAAGAGACACTGTTTTCAAGTTATCCTTGCTTCATTCATTGTAACATCGCCGGAAGAAGAGATCAGTGTATCTCGAAAGCTCGCACAAATAAAAGCATTTCGTTAGCCACAGAACGGTATCATCTATTTATTTTTTGATTATATATATATATATATATTCCTAGTTCACTTTTTTTTCCCCCAATTTAAAAAAACTACATTTGATAAATCAAGTGAGGTATCGCAACATGACACTGCATCATTCTTGGATCCATTGCTTTCCCTTATGTCCTGCATTCTCATCTCCTCCTCCCCCCCCCCCCCCCACCTCCCCCTTTCCTGATGGGTTGTAATTTATCCATATGCATTACCTAATACTTGGACAGAGACACTGGTCTTGTTGGGACATAAAACTACATGTATGGATTGGATTTTGTACATATAACATACTTTCCTAATCAGCGTGGTCTGAGTCCTCTGTACCGCTAACAGCGCTCATGCTTGGAGAGCATTGATGTCACTATCTCTCCAAGCATGAGCGACTGGTGTCCTTGCTATTTCGCACGGGCGTTGCAGGCAAGCTGAGCGCGGTTCAAAGGTTTTTTTTTTTTTTTTTGCACGTCTTCACCTCCCATCTACCCTGTGTTTCTGCAGAAATTGCATCCATTAACCTCCCAGCTCTTGACCACTTTTTGCTCCTCCTCAGCCCCACTGCAGACTCCTGACAACCTGGTAGGAGAGAAAAAGGTAGAGTTGTAGTTCCCTATCTACATGCACCACTCCTTTTCCCCTCTCTTCCCCTGGCTCCTCTCGTCCTTCTAACCCCAGACCCTGGTTAAACAGCCACATGCTCTGTTCCTGCACTCTCAGACTTCAGTGACAATAAATTTGGCCTATTCCATTTCAATTCTCTCTCAGGTGAAACAAAACTACTTTTTCCTGTTCCCCCATGGCAGTGGACACTGTAGGGTTAAGCGTATCCTTGGCTCGAGTAGAACATGAAATTGAATTCTGCGGGCAGTACGCTAAAAGGCCTCTCCTAACTGCAGATAGTGTCTTCCCTGTCCTACCGCTAGGAGTCTCTTAATTTTTGTTTTAAGGACTCGCCAGACTGCAGCTAGTGCAGTTAATCCAGGGTGTTGTCAGCCCCTCTCCTCCTGCAGCTCCTACATATAAACACAATGGGGGGTTGCTGTTCAGAGTACCAGGCAGACTGGTAACTGCTGGTGCGGGGACGCGGCTGTCATGGTGTCTCATTTGGGGGGATAGCACTTGAGCAGAGATGCCTTAAGTGCTCTGATTGGGCTAACTATGACATCAGAGAGGTGAAGGAGCACCAGCCTCAGAAAATGTAAAGCAATCTGCAGCATGGCACGCTGGGCAGAAAGGCAGTCAAATAAGGTGAAAAGATTGGAGAAATCAGCATGGAGGCTGATGCAAGCTAAGGGTTGCTTCCTGAAACATGATGAGTCCCTCGTCTAGAGGAGACAACTAAAGAGCTAATTATCCAGGACTAAATAGATCAGTGATTTTTCAACCGGGGTTCCGTGGTCGCTAGGGGAGGGTGGAACAACTCTCCCAGCGGCACCCCCCCCCCCCCCCCCATAGCAATGACACAACAGCTGCCCGATCACTGCTCTTTCCTCATCTTCCGGCTGAAAGGAGGGAGGAAACATCACGCAGGCTCATCACTGACTCCCTTAAAGAGACTGTGTATGTGTACATATCAGTGTTCGACAAATCACCAAAAATCTACTAGCCCAACCAAAACATATCTACTCGCCCCTAACCCCACTTTAAAATAAAACACATTTAATAAATTCCTAGTCAGAACAACATTCATTTTTGACATAAATGTATTTATTGTGTTACATTATACTACAATTAGTCGTGTGTGTGTAAATGCCGGATCTTACCTGATCTGCAGTCCCTCAATGTCCAGGTACCCTCATTCCCGCAATGTTATACATTGGAGGGGAGGTGTTCCCTACCTGTGTTCTGGGTTAGGGGGGGTTCCGATGTCTTCCGTGTGAAGCTTGAGTCAGATCTGGAAGAAAGCAGTATAGGTTATTTCGGTGTAGTATAGGGCAGTTAAGATATATAGGGTAAGTAAGATATTCAGTTCCAGAGTGTGAGACAGACACAGAGAGAGGGTGAGAGAGAGAGAGGGGGGGTGAGAGAGAGGGAGAGAGGGGGTGAGAGGGAGGGGGAGAGAGGGCTTGATTGGGTCGGGTGACGGGGTGGGGATGATGGGGTGGGGGGGTGATGGGGTGGGGGGGTGCTTGGGCTGCTGGGGGGGGGCTTGATGTGCCCCTTTCCTGGTCCCTCCTCCCTCCCCCACCCCCCCTCTTCCATTCCCCCCGCCCCCCCCATCACACACTGGACATCCCACACTACACAGTCACACACACACACCTTATTACACATCACCCTCCGCAATATCCACATCACACACAGCACCCCCCACTACCACCCCTCCTCCTTCTACCTCTCCGTTTCTGCTCCTAACTCCTTTCCCACAGTCACAACGCCCGCATCACAGCAATTGTCCCCTTCTACGTTTTTGCGTGGATCGTGCCACTATTTTGCTACCAAGACAGATTTTACGAACTTCGACTGCTCTCCCACGCGTAACTCGTCCGTCTAATGATGTCTGTCTGATTTGTGCAAAATATATGTAGGCGTTAAGGTACACGATCTCAAAATCCTTCGAGCGTGTAGTCTCGTACTTCTGGTGGGTCCGACAGTGGTGGTGGTGTAAGACTTCGGTAGGAGTCTGGGCTATTTTCCGGGGCGCTCTTTCTTGGGGGGCGATCTTCTCTATCGAGCGTAAGCCCTCGCCTATATCACATACCACAATCACACTTACTACCCCCCCCCCCCCTCTACACATCTTGGGATCGCTGTGGTCTCACCCGGAGAGCGCTATATCCCACGGAAAGAGGGAGAAGAGGCGGGGGGCAGGCTGGGTGTCGCCCTCGGCGGCTGTCGCTGCGGGTCACCGCCGGGACATGGCGGCGGCAGCAGTCTCAGCTCAGTGGCCGGGAGAGTTTGGGGTGAGGGGGGGGGGGGTCACGGTGGATCGCCTCTGGTCTGAACTGGTCACCTTCCGTAGTTCCTATGCCACGTGACCCTACGCGTTTCTTCCGGCTCAGCGGATTTCATCAGGCATCCCCAAACGGAGGACGGCGGTGAAACCTCACGTTCATCTGGTGCATGGGCTGGTCCCATAACATGCCTTTTTTATACTGACAAAGTGTGAGTGTGCATTTGTCTTGTCCATGGATTATTAAACCTTATTATCTGATTTTATACAAGGATCGGGCGCTTTTTTTCTTCTCTTTTCTATAGGTTCGTTGGGAGGTTGGTGATCCCATGAAGAAGCTGCCTGGACCTTTTATTTGTCATTATCAAGGACATATGTGGACTTAAGTATTGTTCAATTCATTTCCATATTTTTATTTTTATTTTTATTATAACACAATATTCTTTCAGCAATTTTTCCATTTTTCCATTTTTTTAATTTTTATGCTTTTTACACAATTTTTTTGGTCCATTTAATTACACTATTTACACATAATATAAGATCATATCATTGATATTCTTTACTATTATACACACACATTTTTTCACACACAATATTTTATATTTTTTATATATTTTTTTTAGTAGCATATTTACGTATTAGTCCCAATCATTAGTTCCTAACCACAAGCATTTTTACATTTTTACTATTTTTATATTTTTTGCTATATTGTATTAGTCATCTGTGCTGGGTTATCACCTTGCTGGATTATATTGGGGCCACAGCGGTTTGTGTGTGGTTGGAGAAGGGCACTGTCTTTTACTTCTTTTCATATATATATATATATATATCTCAGAATAAATGAGTTCTTCAGTATTAGGTGATACCTTTATATTATTGGACTAACAATTTATGTCATAGGACAAGCTTTCGAGAGTTCTCTCTTCCTCCAGTCAGCAATAGTGAGGAAGAGAGAACTCTCGCAAGCTTGTCCTATGACATACCTTTATTTTATTGGACTAAATTCATCACCTAATACTGAAGAACTCATTTATTCTGCACTATTGCAACTGGACTAACACAGCTATTTTCTGGTGTGTGTGTGTGGTATAGGAGGGTGAAAGGTTGAAAACCAGTGAAATTGTTTATAACTTAATGATTTGCATGTTGGATCTTGCATAAGGTTTTTTTTTTTGTTGTATACGTTCGGTCACTCCTAATGATGCAAATATATACAGTGTAGTGGGTTTGTGTTTTGAGCTTGCAGGGACTGTGTACTCCGGATTCAGCTGAGCACCTGTGGGAAGCACAAGATATACTTCGGACAATGGCTTTGCATATAGGTACACTTAATGTCGATGACAGTAGGGATGGGTTTTGCAGGTTCCAGATGCTCTCATTTCTTCAGAAGGGATGGTATTCTGTGAGCTTCTGACAAAAAACCCATGACACTCCAGAGGCTGAAGCGAGCTGGCACCTGGAATGGCAAGGCAGAGTTTTCTTTTTTCAATCGCCTCATTTTGTGAGGTGGCAACCCTGTTCTCAGAGTGTTTTCAGCCAGAGCTTCTGCTTGCTAAAGCTATTGTTCCAGGTGCTCTTGCTTACCTGGTACGGCATGAGGACTAGATGTTACATTTCTTGAATGTGTACAGTACGTTCCTGTCAGAGGACCCGTGAGACTGCAGTTCTGCGCCAGCGTGTCGGACTATTTGGAGACTGTTGACACGGAGGGTGTGTGGTACTTGGGAGTGATTTCACCTGCACCCTTGAGGCTCTGGACTGGAATAGTACATAGCTGTACCCCCTTTCTGCGTGGGCCCTGTGGGAGATTATAGTCCGCAACTCCCTGGTCGAAGTTTGGTGAGAACAGCATCCCTGGGCATTCACTGAGTTCACCTACATTAGGGTGTGGGGTTATTGGATGTCCTGGTCCCAAATCGACAGGCTGTATATACTGTAGTCCAGTGCCATTAGACTGGAGCCATTCACAGACCATAACTGTGAATCTGTGATGTGGCAATATCAGCAGTGCCCTAGGTCACCTATTTGCACTTTAACATGTTAGAGTACAAGGGGTTTGCAACGTCAGTCTGAGAGTCTTGGACCGCCTGGAGAAGTTGTAGGGTGGCCTTTGTCATCTTAGATCTGTGGCGGGACATTGGCAAGGTTCGTCTGTGTGTCATATGTCAGGAGTATGCCAAAGGTGCTAGCAGGCTGCATGATACTTTGATAGAGACCCTTTGGGGGGAAGAAGTGCTTGATTGTTAGAAGTGGCTGTCTGCTACAGGGTAGCAAAACCTACAGAGTGCATACGTAGAGAGGAGGTGTGTTCTCCGATACTTCGAAGAACGGAGAGCTTGGGGGGCATATATGCGTTCCCGCTTGCGATGCCTTTGGCAGATGGATCATGGGTCGCGCTACTTCTACAAGCTGGAGGGAAACCGCAAGCATATCACCTGCTTCCCCTTTGATGAGCCCGGAGAGCATCTGTGACAGGGCCCGGAGGTTTTATATAAACTTGTTCCCTCTGGATTCCATCCAGCCAAATGCATCCAGAGTCTTATGGGAGGGGCTTCCCATGGTGTGCCAGGATGGAAGAGCGCAATTTCAGCTACTGTTGACTCTTGCGACCTCTGAAGCCCTCCATCATATGTCACGTGGAACATCACTGGGGTTAGACAGGTTGGCCATGGTGTTCTTCCAGTTTTTCTGGGAGATGCTGGGATCTGATTTTACTGAGGTCCAGGCAGAAGCCCTTGTGACTGGCGAGCAGTTCTGTTTCTGCTGCCGAACAAGGGGGATCTCCGCCACATCTCCATGCTTCATGCTGGGAGAAAGCAAACATACTACCGCAGGCCTGCACGACCTGTGAAGTGAAACAGGCCAAACACCTCCAAGGAAAACGCATTCGGGCCGGACTTTAATTGCAATGATCTAATTTCCGGGGTTATAAAAAATTTTTTTTTAAAACTCCCTCCCCCTTCACGGCTTTTACCTGCGGCGGGGTGCGAAGATCTCCGTCTTCTCCCTGCAAATTCCACTCTTTCCCCTGCCAGTCCTGAAAAAATGGCTATGCTGCATTGCAATGGCAACGGGAAGCCGTGATGTCACGTAACGTGTCGCGGCGTCACCTCTGTCACTGCGTGACCACGGTGTCACGTAGCGTCCTATTGCCATGGCAATGTGGCGTCTTGACGCTGTGCGCCCGTTTTTCAGGACCAGCAGGGGAAAGAGTATAATTTGCAGGGGAGAAGACGGAGATCGCCGGACCCCGCGGGCCGCAACAGTGAGTCTATGTTGTGCAGGCCTGTACTACCGGAACGTATTAAAGGCCTGGAGCCAGGTCTCCATGAGCAGGCAAGGTGGTGTATCACGGGGAGCAATTAGGGGTTTGGAGTCCAGCAGCTGGGACAGGCTAACAGGCAGGTGGCGATGGTCCTGGGCAGTCAGAGATCAGAGGCAGGTAGGTAGCGATGGTCAGGAAACAGGCAGTGGTCAGGACAACAGAGCAGCAATGTAGTAAGGCCTGAGTAGGGTCCAGTAAACAGCAACAGTAAACAAGGCAATGAGGAAGCAAGCTTGCTTACTGAGGGAACCACATTAAACAGACAACAGGTAGCAGGAAGGGGAGGTCTTATAAAGGCCTGGCTGAAGCTATGAAACAGGTATGGGTGATAAGACAATCAGCCACCTTTAGAAAGTTCTCTGCAGATAACGGCAGCAGTGAAACAAACAGCAGTCACAGTGGCGGACCGGGAGGACTCCCGACTGGGAAGGAAAAGGACCAGAGTTCATAGGCCACCAGGTACACCAATGACATGGGTGTTGGGGAAGGTTCTTTGCTGAATCCCTGCTGTTTAATCTGGCAGTGGGATGGTGGAGTCGTCCAGTATCCATCCAACTAATCCTTGCACGAGTTACAGTACTAGAGTTTTGATGATCTCGACTATGGGCGATGGGACTGGGTAGAGGCAGAGGATATACGCCGTTTGTTTCAGGAGATAAACAATGCCATTTCTCTTGACTCATGCACCTTCATCGACGAGGAATTGCAACTGGAGAGAAGCTGGCAATATATAACCACCCACCAGCCCCACCGCACCCTCTCTTCTCAGTGAAAACTCAAAAGCACAATGTTATGTGAAAGAATTGAAGAAATACCAGCAGGAGGTTCTTAATGAAATTCAAATGCAGCAAAATTCGAAATACGTGTTTTATATAAAAATCACACACACACAATAAGCCCCTCACCTCAAATACACACACACACAATAAGTCCCCCACCCCAAATACACACACACACACACACACACTAAGCCCCCCTACCCAAATATACGCACAGACACACTAAGCCCCACATCCCAAATACACAAAAAGCCCCCCTTCACACATACACAAATACACACAAGCCACCCTACCCAAATACACACACAGAATAAGTCCCCTTCCCAATCTCACACACACACACACACACACACACACACACACACACACACACACACACACACACACTAAGCCCCCTTCTCCAAATACACATACATTAAGCCCTTCTCCCCAAATATACGCGCACACGTACAATAAGCCCCCTCGCCAAATACACACAGAAACACAATATTCCCCCCTCCCCAAATATACACAAACACAATAAGCCCCCTCCCCAAATATACACACACAATAAGCCCCCTCCCCAAATATACACACACACGCACAATAAGCCCCCTCCCCAAATACACACAGAAACACAATATTCCCCCCTCCCCAAATATACACAAACACAATAAGCCCCCTTCCCAAATATACACACACGTGCACAATAAGCCCCCTCCCCAAATACACACAGAAACACAATATTCCCTCCCCAAATAAACACAAACACAATAAGCCCTCCTCCCCAAATACACACACACACACACACACACACACACACACACACACAGTAACGCCTGTATGCCCGCAGACCCGGCCAGTCCCCAGTACTGAGGTGGGTAAGGGTATAACACGCACCCACAGCAGGGAGGGCGTGCCCGGAGTGTGGTAAGGTGCGTTGCCGGGCCTGGTGAGAAAGGGTTAACGTGATACTTGCTGAGTCCGGGGTTCCAGAAGTCAGAGGGTCAATATCCAAGAGCCGTGGGTCAGGGGCAGGAGAAAGCAGCGTAGTGAGGTCCAAAGCCGAGTCCAGGGGTTGCGAGGTACACGTAGTCAAACAAGAGCCGAGATCAAATCCAAAAGGTATCCAACAGGGGCAGGGACAGGAACAAGAGCTGGAACAGAGCTTGGCATAGACACTGCACACAGGAGTCACAGAGGAACTATGCAGAGCGAGGAAGGAGAGGGCAGACTGGGGTTATAAATGCAGGAGGACCAATGGTAGCAAGGGGTGGAGCGAGGCCTGTCTGAGTGATCCCAGGGATAGGTCCATGTGAGCAGGGAGGGATTCAGAGGTGAGTAATTGAAATCGCCTGCAGCCGAGGGGGGGCGGAGCCAGCGGCACGGGAGGACGAGTAAGAGGATCGGGCGCGCGCGCACTCTGTAAGCTTGCCGTGCGCGCGCCTTGGCCGCGCGCGGGAGGATGCAGCGTGCGCCGCGGAGGAGCGGCACTGCGTGGGGGCAGGAGTGGTAAGGAGCGGAGAAACGGAGCTGACAGACGCACTGGGAGCTGAGGTGACAGGGATCCGCTGAGAGGCGCGTGTCCCCCGATCCCTTACACACACACCAAGCCCCCTCCCCAAATACACACTAAGCCCCCCTCCCCAAATATACGCACACAAACACAATAAGCCCTCCTCCCAAATCCACACACAATAAGCCCCCCTCCCCAAATATACACACACACACACACACACACACAATAACCCCCTCCCCCAAAACACACACACAAATCCCCCATCCCCAAATATATGCACACACACAAAATTAGCCACCTCCCCAAATACACACATACACACACACACACAATAAGACTCCCTACCCCAATACACACACATAATAAGCCACCATCCCCCAAATACACACATACCCCTTGGGGGAGTAGGAGGCCTGGTAGGGTGATGTAAGGGGGGCCTGGGACATGTGGGCTTACCTGGGGCCCTTGAATGGGCCTGCTGGAGCAACATGGCTGGTGCACAGAAGGCCCGCAGAGATCTGTCAAAGGGCATGGGTAAGGAAGGGACAGAAGGACGATGGCCAGCAAAGGGGAGGGCCCTTCTTGCCTGCAGAAAGTGAACTGTAGGGCTGCCGGCAGGGAGACTAGGCCCCTTGACAGGCCGGGCCCAGGACAGCAGTCCTGGATGTGCCCCCCTGTCGGCGGCCCTGACCACAAGGTGTACATTGTCTGATGCCTCATCCCTAAGGACCGCAACAAATCCGGGGGACCCAATCCTTGCGTCACTTGGTGTATTCCATCTACGGAGATTCGTCGGTGCCTGAGAACTCAAAGATATGCATTTAATTGCTGTTATTAAAATTGTAAGTAAATGATGCTTGCTTTTATTTAATTACTATATTCTTTCAAATCTCTGGTGTGCCCCTCTCTCGTTCTCCTTTTTTGCCAAGACCCCGTTTGTGAGGACTTTCTGGTGCAGAATAGTGGAGCATCTGCATGAAAGAGGGAGTTGCAAAGAGAGAAACCTGCCAAATTACAAAATTGAGCAGAATTACTTTTCTACACAGTGGTACTTGGGCAGGTAGAATCTTTTCTGCCCGTCGGAACACCAAGATTCAGTACAATCATCACTTTGCCCAAAGCTTAAAAATTAAGAGGAAAATAAATGACACATGATTGAATTAGTAAGGTGTCTGAAAGAGTAAGAGGGATCCGGAGCACAGATTGACTCTTCAATACCGGACAGATCAAAGAAAGGCCAAGCAGTTTCAAAGTCAGCGATCGCAAGAAGGATAAGTATGTGCATGCACAAATCATGTGACTAAGTGCTCCTGATAATTTTAGGGCACATAACACAAGGGCTTGGGCAGCAACAACTCGGGCAGCACTTTCCGAACTGTGCTAGACAGCAATATGGTTCTCAACAAATATGTTCATAAAATTCAACAAGTTAGACCCATTGGCGTCTGCTGCCAGAAGTCCGGCAAGCCATAAAATAAAACCACATACTTCCATTTGAACCTTCTGCCTCCCTCCCGTGTGTAAAGGGAGAGTGGGTTGGCCCGGTATAAAAGGGGTTGCACCCCATATGGCCACCCCCTGACCTCATCAGGGAGGCAAGGGGTTAACTGGACTGCGGTCCAGGAATGTGGTTTACACCTTGTCATGTCATGAAAATGTATGTTCCCCTGTTCCCATGTTTCATTATAATCCTATTTTAAAGATGTTTTAAAGTGCATTTCTGTATCTCCAGTTCTGGAGGTCGCAGAGAGTTGATATTTGGCCAATATGTGGAGTCACTGTAGGCATTAAAAACTGGCAAATTTCGACCCACTGAGCCCACCAGAATGGAACTTATTAATATGTGTAGATATTAAAGTGTATATGTATGGTATTTTGGATCTGTTCTGAAAATGCAGACACCATCTGCTATGCTAATAGGTCATGAAGGGCAGCCGGCTGATTGAGCCTAAGCACTGTGATCAAAAGTTAACTGCCCTGATTGTTTACACTAAGTACTAATCAACAGACCAACTACTAATCAACAGACCAAGGACTAATCAACAAGACTCTGCCACTCTAATTGTTACCTGAGGGCAGAGAATCATCATACTGGAGTGGTTTGTAAGTGTTATGTCTACACCTACAAACAATGCAGATACTTCATTTGGTAGATTGGTCGTCGCCCCTGATTTAATTATGGGGCTACCCATAGAGTCCCAGTACACATGGGCTAATTAGCTGGGGGGCATGGGTTAATCTGTGTCTCCACGTTAGGGATTGGATACAGATAATTGTTCACCAATAGTCTGTATTCAATGTTAAGAATAGGGTTACACAGGTATATAAACTGTGTCAACCCTACAGTTTTGAGTTCTTCTTCTGATACCATCTTGAATGTCACCGGATTGCTGGAGAATTGCTAGCTGATACTTCTCCATTCTCAACCCTAAGTAAGTGTTACATTCTTGTCTGTTAATTGTACTATATTGCTGTGTTCACCTTTTTTAAGGAATAAATATATTTTATTATATCTAAGCCTCGTTCAGTTCAACCCAGATATTTGGTGTTCGTTATATCTTGTCATAAGTTACCGTGATAAGCTCTATAATTAACTGGTGGCAAGCGGTGGGATTGAACTGAACCTATATTACAGTGTTCTGTGGGACCCTGTAATATAGTGGGAACTCGAAGGGAATTGCGAGTTCCTGGGACTAAAGATATTGAACACACAGTAGTGCAACAGTTAACACAAGTTGTAACACCATCTCACTGCTGCGACCGTGAACCATGAGCGAGGCTGAAGGCTCATCCAACATGAGGACCCGAGCTCAGCTGAAGGACAAGTGAATATGGATTGCCCTATGAGAACCAGGAGGTCGCAGACATGGTTGACGCAATCGGTGACTATGAAGCCCGGCTTGCAGAGCTTCAGGATACGGCTCAGCTTGCCCTTATACAGCCACCCGGAGATCAGGGAAGGAACCCAGTGCCGGGGCGGCGGAATCTCGGGGAGGGAACGAGTGCACCTCCCGGGAGCAGTGCAACAGGAGGGGTACTGGCTGCTGCGGCTACCAGTCCATTCACCCCTGAAATGTTGCCACTGATTACAGCGTGGGGTGACAGTGGGACACCGGAGGAGCGGCTGCAGTTTATCACTATGGCAGTGAACAGAACCGCTTATTGCCCCCCTGTCCAACCCAACACAGATGAACTCAAACTGGATCAGCACAGTCTCACCAAGTTCGTGGAAGGTACTGATCAGATAGACAGTTTTCTAAAGAACTTTGAGACAGTGCCGGCGGTACAAAGTGCTTCCCCAGCATAGGGTTGCACGTTTGGACCCCTTACTGTCCGGCTTGGCTAAGCAGATGATGGCGCTTCCAGATGAGTATGCTGATGACTATGACCACCTGAAAGAACTGTTACTGTTTCAGTACAGTTTTACCCCTGAAGCCTACCGGGGTAAATTTCGGCAGGAAGAGAGGCAGCCCCACGAGTCCTATGTTACCTACGTGACCCGCATGTCTTTGTACGGGATACGCTGGGTGGAGGGCTATGAGGCACGGACTTACAAACGCCTGCTGGACCTCATCTTTCAGGAGAAGCTCATGCAGCAGTGCCCGCCGGCGGTGAGGGCTTGGGTGTACGACAAGAGGCCCAAGACTTACCAGGAGGCGGCGAGGCTTGCAGACTGTCACGGGAGACTCCTGTGGCGGGTAGGATCTCGGTGGCCGGAACAGCACGAGCGTAGTAGGGGTCACAATCAGAAGGTCCAAGGCAGGCGGCAGACAGCGCAGTCAGGAAACAAGCAGAGGTCAGAGGCAGGCGGCAGGTAGCGAAGTCAGGTAACAGCAGAGGTCCGAGGCAGGCGGCAGGTAGCGAAGTCAGGTAACAAGCAGAGGTCAGCAACGAGGAGACTGGAACAGGACAGGGGAGCAATGACAGGTCCTTGGGGCAGGGACTGAGAACAGGAACAAGCCAGATTACCAGCAAGGGCTTTTACTGTGAACAGACTTCTATAATACAGGTACAGGTACAGAAAACAGATCAGGATCAGAGGCATGCGCAATAGGAGTCTGACTTCAAGCAAAGGCAATTGAACCAACCAGGAAGCAGAAGCTATAAAGGACAGAGACAGGAGCAACAAGAAGACAGACAGGCAGACAGAGAAACCCAGAGGAAACAGAAGACAGCAGCACACCCAGTGGACAAAGAAGAACTATGGCTAAGCAGGAGGTCTAGGCGATCCTGACATTACTCCCCCCTCTCAAGAGCGTTCTCTGGACGATCCTCCAGTCTCTTCCCGGAGGCCTTGATGAAAAGAGGACTCAAGGTGACCCACCTCTGGTGGTTTGTCCGCGGGCAGAGGGTACTCCACAGGTACATTGGGTGCTGCAAGGAACCTCCGAATGGGTGCGTTCAACCCAACTGCAGGGGCAGAGACATCAGAAACGTGGGCATCAAAGACGGGTGCAGCCTTTCCACATGAGTCAGTGGGGACACAGAGTTCACTCATCGTGGTCTCTTTTTGTGACCAATATATCTCTTTTAGTTTTGGAATCTGGAACTTCCCAATGGATACGTTCAACTCCATTGCAGTGGCATGGACATCAGGAATGTGGGCATCAAGGACGGGTGCAGACTTTTCACATGGGTAAGTGGGAACATAGAATTCACGCTCCATGGTCTCTTTTGAGACTGCCGTTTCGTGGTATCACCTAAATTCTCATTAAGACCAGCTATTTGAGTTTTCAGCTCTTGAAGCTGTCCTTCTGCACTTCTTTTCCCACTCAATGCAGTTGTCAGTTCGGCTTCTTTGGAGTTGAGTCGCGACTCCATATCTCCCAGCTGACTCAGAGTAAAGCTTAAATATGTTTCCTCTTCTTCATTTCTGATCTGCAGCTGCCGGTACTCCTCCCGGGCATTGTCCAGCTGCAGCCAGACCTTATCACGGGCTGTGTGGTCCAATAATTTGCAGGCATCGGCCATTTTTACCTCATAGCGCTGTGTCAGGACAGCCACTTGACAGACGGACACCTTCTCTCTCTCCTCCTTTTTGGCAAGCTGTGTCTTGAGCTCAGCGATCTGCACCTGCAGCACTGTGAGTTGCTGAGATGTGTGTTCAGCTGCTAGCTTTAGCTCTTCCTCCAGCGAGGCTCTGGTTATGCTCAGTGTGGCCTTTAGCTCCTCATGCTGTTCTTTGGGGACACACTGGGTACTCAAATAATCTTGCAGCATCTTTATTTTGTAGGCAGTCTGGAAACTTTCTTCCTGCAGTACTCGCTGCTTTTCTTCAGCATTCACCCATTTCTCCTTGGTGTCCTGCAGATGTGTACGCAGTTCTCGCAGCTGACTCTGCAGCATATTTTCTGCTTGTGTGCGCCGCACCAGGGAGACACGTTCTTCTTGCAACACTCTCTCTGCATTCTGCAGTGCTGTCTGCAATTCTAACTTTTCCTGGGCCAACTGTTTCTTCTCCTCTCCTAATTCATGGAGTTTCTTATCTCCTTCACTGACTTGGACATAGAGATTCTTGCACTCCTGAGTTTCACCATTTCAAAACTGCTATTTAACCCTTCGAAGATCTCTCTCAATGAACATAGTTCTGTGTTGAAGTAGCAATTCCTCTCCTCAGAGGCTTCCAGTTTTGCGCCAACTTGAGCCATGAAACTCTGGTACTGGGCATTATCAGCATAGGCCTTCTCCAGCTTACTTGACAGGATCACCCTGTCCCTCTCCAACTGCTCTTTTTCTTTCTCCTGGAGAACACACTTAGCAATTGTTGAAGATAGACAGCTTTGTAGTGCAGCCTTGGCCTCTTGCTCCTTATCTAAACATCTATAAAGACAATCAATCATTTTCTGTGCAGCTTGAAGCGTCTGAGTTAGGGCATCTTTCTTTTCTTCCACTATTCTTGGGATACGTCTGTGAGTCGCCTTAAGCGGCAGCATATCTCTTTCATCAAATGCAGACTCTGAGGTTAAATTTTCATTCTTAATTTCTTCTGCAACTTCCACAGTAATGCCTCCCTTCTTTTTCTTCTTCCTTGCTTTGAGAAGTTCTGAAGAATCAGTGGTACTGTATTCACATTTACTGCTCAAGACTGTTTTCAGAGTGGGAGCCATAACTTCAGACATACTGTAGGGATACCAAACTTCCCAAGAAACCAGTAATGCAGAAAATGTGTCTTTAAAGCAGAAGCATTAGAATGAACAACAGGAATATTAGACACAGAGAGACACAAGATAGGAGAGCTGACCTTTTGAGACTTTAGCATCAGTCACGGAGATTTATAAATGCAAGGAAAAAACATAGAAACCTGTAGTTATATCTGAAACTTTAGAAATCAGGCGTAGGGATATCATATAGACAAAGAAAACCTGCAGTTGAATCTGAAACTTTAGAAATCAGGCATAGAAATATCATAGACAGCAGGAAACTACTACAGAGAAAACTTGCAGTTAGATCTGAAACTTTTGACATCAGATATACAGTAGGAATATCAGACAGAACCTTGCAGTTAAATCTGAAACTTTAGAGATCAGGCATAGAAATATCATAGACAGCAGGAAACTAATACAGAGAAAACTTGCAGTTAGATCTGAAACTTTTGACATCGGACATAGGAATATCAGACAGAGAACCTTGCAGTTAAATCTGAAACTTTTGATATCAGGCGTAGGGATATCACAGGTTACAGAGAAACACACTTTAGGGGAACTTGCAGGTAAACCTGAAACCTTAGAACCAATCATGGGAAGAACTACAGATTGCAAGAAAAATCACAGCATGCAGTAACAAAATAATGGAAGCACTCTTGTCTTTTGAAATGGGAACCCTGTGAACAGCAGTGGTCCAACCAGGAATGCAGAGACAAGCCTTGACCAGGGAATGAAAAGTCAGAGTCTAAAAAGGTGGCAACAGGCACTGCAAGGGTTAACCCAGGCACTGCACAAAAGAAAAATCTCAAAGAAAGGTGCCTAGTCTCGGCAGCAAAGAGCCACCAGTTCTATTCCAGACAAAAATCTTTTTTGTATGAACTCAATACTTCGGCATAACACTATAGCGAATCAAAAAACAAACATTCCCACTGGGATTTCCAAAAAGAAAACGAAAGTAACTCTATCCTTCAACCATCGGATGTGGTCTCTTGCAGCAAGGCAGGAAAGGGTGCGGGCAAAGAAGAATCTGTTCCAAGCGAGATCCAGAATTGTGCCTTTGCTTTCCTGTCACGGGAGACTCCTGTGCGGGTAGGATCTCTGGCCGGAACAGCACGAGCGTAGTAGGGGTCACTCAGAAGGGTCCGAGGCAGGCGCAGGACAGCGCAGTCAGGAAACAAGCAGAGGTCCAGAGCAGGGCGGCAGGTAGCGAAGTTAGGTAACAGCAGAGGTCCGAGGCAGGGCAGGATAGCGAAGTCGGTAACAAGCAGAAGGTCAGCAACGAGGAGACTGAACAACAGGGGAGCAGACGGTCTGGGGGCAGGACTGAGAACGGAACAAACAACACGCCGATTACCAGCAAGGGCTTTACTGTGAACAGACTTCTATAAATGAGGTACAGGTACAGAAACAGATCAGATCAGAGGCATGTGCCAATAGAGTCTGACTTCAAGCAAAGGCAATTGAACCACCCAGGAAGCAGAAGCTATAAGGACAGAGACAGACACAGAAGACAGACACCAGACAGAGAACCCGAGGAAACAAGACAGCACACCACCCAGTGGACAAAGGAAAACTATGGCTAAGCAGGAGGTCTGAGGCGATCCAGACACAATACATCATGTGGCGTCATCCAAGCCCTTGATGACCGCCAACATTAGCCCAAGCTCGTTGGCGGTGGCACCGTCCAGAGAGCTCTGCCAATACCCCCCAATGGACCTCCAGAGCCGCCTGCAGGCAGCAGTCTCCACCGGCACGAGCGTCCGTTGCTACAACGCAACCGGCGCCTGGCACATCAGACCAATTCCATTGCCCGGCGACCCCATCAGGGGCACGCACCCCATCTCGAAGCCGTACACCCACCCACGATGAAGATCCCGGACGCGTGGGTGGCTTCCACCAAGACTCCAGAACCGGTCATGGACAAACTCCCAGGAGACGTCTCCATGCAACGCCTGTCCCGGTTTTCATTCGCCAGAGCGGAGGACATCTCGCGCGGACCTGACAGCAGACGGACGGTTCCTAGCAGACAATCTCAACACCCCGTCACCGTCGGTGCCGGCACGCAATCGGCTTGCTGATTCAGGAGCTGCAGTGGACCCTGGTCCGACCTATATGGTCCGTCCAGAGAATTACTCCCCAGGCCCTGGGATACGATCCTGTGGCCGACGGAGACCACGTTTCTTCTTGCAGTGGCCAGGATCTTTTTGGATTGGGGGAGGGCCAGGGTGTGCAGAGTGGGATTTTAACATCCCGTTTGGGGATGCCGACGTTCTTCTTGGCACCCTCTGGGTGACCGATGACCTGCACCTATACGAGGAGCCCCAAGCCCGCTGCAGGTGGCCGGCGGTTACCCCCCGGAGCCAGACAGCGGCAATGCGGCGGCGCCAATCCCACGCCTATTGGGACCTACAAAGTTAGCGGAGGGGAAGACTGGGAGATTCATTTACAAGCACTTGTCTGTTTTGCCTACCGAGAGGTACCGCATAATCTACCAGACTTCTCCCCCTTCGAGCTACTATATGGCCGCAGGGTACGTGGGCCTTTGTACCTATTCCTGAGGGAGAGGGAAGGCTACTGCTACGGATGCTCATCAGTGATCCAGTATGTGGTAGATCTCTCCTTAGACCGTTAGAGAGATGCTCATGGGTGGCCCAGGCACCACCTCAGAGCCGCTCAGACCAAGGCAAAACGCAATGGTATGACCGAATGGCCGTAAGCAGGGAATTTCATCCCAGGACAGCAGTGCTTGTTCTCAAACCCACTCGGGGAACAAATTGATGGCTGCCTGGTCGGGACGTGACCGTACCCGGTTCCATTGTCCGAAAGGAATGAGTACAAACTACGTTGGTACAGTAGAGCCTGAAAGGCATAAGACATAACCACGTTATTGAAGGAACGACAGATAAGACAACTGAAATGGAGCAGTACTGGCCGTTTTGTATCCGCTCCCACTGAACTGGAGGATCCCGGCAGCAATGCTCCTGCCTATCTCCTAGGGGAGGCTAGGCAGGTTAAACAAACAAATGTGGAGCAGTCGAGATGGGGCACAGTTGAGTGCTAGGCAGCAGTAAGAGCCAGGGACCTGCTAGGCTAATATAGGGCCCTCT
The DNA here is from genome assembly GCA_036426205.1 of Ascaphus truei. Taxonomy (NCBI): domain Eukaryota; kingdom Metazoa; phylum Chordata; class Amphibia; order Anura; family Ascaphidae; genus Ascaphus; species Ascaphus truei. The sequence continues at coordinate 94,074 of WSYH01001684.1, forward strand.
GTCAACTGACAATGCCCCGGGACCACATATCTCAACACAAACACACCGCAGTAGAACACGGGGATCTGCAGCGTCTGCACTGATAAGCACACTTTATAGATGTCCGCAGAAAGTCAAGACCATAGATGGAAAAGAGGAAAACGATCGAGAGAGATGCTGACCCTATGGGTAATTACTACCGTCCCAGAGTCCTTGGCAAGCTCGGTAGTTCTAGTCCCTAAGAAGAGACAAAGACCACCCGGTTTTGTGTGGACTACCAGTTTGCTCACACGCTTGGGAGGGTGGTCTAGATTCCTACACCCACCATGCCCCGCCATGGTGATTAACTGAATACTCCGCGGGGCACAAGGTATTGACGCACTATAGGACTTATTGAGTAGAAGGCTCTATTGGCAAATCCCAACCTTGAGGGCATCTGGAGGAGGCTAGGTGGAGTTCAGCATCTATCAATCAACTACCAAAATGCCATCCTCTATGAGTTTTTGGTGATTTCCATTGGGATGAAGAAATGCCCCGCTACACTTACCAATGCCTGTCGATAGTTACTGACAGGGATGCAGAGCTATACATCAAAAAGACAGCTACCACCACAACTATGACAACAACACACATAACAATTTACAGGACAAAATCATCTAGACCAGTCATATCACACAGCCAAACCAGCAAACCACCAAACCATTTCACAATCAACAATCGAGCAACAATATACACTACAGCAATTCAAGTAAAGACAGGGTCCGACAACCATCTATAATCACCATGAACATATACCGATAACCCCAACGCACGAATACACATTTTAGCTATAATACAATATGAAAGCGCACCACAAACAAACACATACAAATCCAATACCAACACACACAAACAGCATTGCACAAACTCAAACCAAACACAGCGCTATCAGATCTCATCACACATCAAATCAGATCTTCAAACCTCTATGAGCATTCGACAACATTTCCGGAAACAACCGAGAAATATGAAATACCAGCAGGAATACTCCCTGTTCATTGCCTTTATACCCTTTTGGCCACAATCCCAGGAGTCAGACACCCCAGCTCTTGACCCTATGGCCCACCAGGAGGCCCGGCCCTCCGCCCAAAGGAAAACGGCTATACTATGGAGATGCAGAAAGAAAAGAACCCAAAAGGGCACGACAAAAGGTCCAGACCGAACCCCCTCACGAACCCGAATAACAGCGGCAAAGCCAAGACGAAGGCGTTTGTTCGGCAAGTAGGCCTGTCCACATCTCCTCCCAATAGACGCCCAGGCCCAGAGAAGTACAATAGAATACGACGCGAAAACCGCAATAAAGGCCAATACCCTCTAACCAGTGACCCAACGGCGCAAAATCCGACACCCTGAATAGAGTGAGCCCCGGACAGATCCACACAAAAAACAGCCAGTCCAGATCTTGGTTTCTTACCTCTAACATCAACAACGTCCACACACGAGTTTCTTACTTAAGATACATTTGCGTGCTTTAGTATTCCTGACTCCCACTTATGACCTTTATCTTCGGTTCTGAGTAGTTATCATTGGCGGTCTGTGTCTTACCTATTAAACCCCAGCTAAAAGACTGGGTTTAAAACAGCGCAAAAAGTAATAAAATAAATAACATTAAGCAACATGCATCCTGGCAAATACTGAACATTAACAATCATACATCATAACATAGAAATAAAGGGATTTTTTTTACACCGTGCCTAGAAAGTCCGTTCATAAATGTCATCAAATAAAAATCCAACCATTCAGTGATGATCCCAAGTGTAATTAGTGTGAACAAGCAATGAAGTGTGGAAGATCGACTCTCACCATACACTGCGAATATGTGGACAAAAAGACACAACAAAACCAATTATGGTTGCACGTATGCCAATCAATGTTGACAAAGGCAGTGGATCGAACAAGACACACAACACGACCTGACACACAACACATACAAGACCTAGCAAGGGCTATAGAACGAACAATAAAGCTATTTAAGTAATGACAACACAAATTGTCTGGGTTATCGGCGAGGTACAGGGAATAGTCACCGAGTTCCAGGGAGGTAAAAAGTTGAAACGCTGCATCTTACAGGACAATAATTAAACAGGCAGTTACAGATGGGAAAATCGCACCGATGCTCCTTAGTGATGGTGACCGGAGCTATCCTTCCAAGAGTTCCCGGTCGTGTTAGGGGTGGATGGTGAGTCGCACGAAATACGGAACTTCCGGGCGGATGTGACGTCACACACCGCGGGGTTTCCTAGACCGATGCTCCTCTATCTTTCCTCCCCCCTTACGGCCTGATCAGCTGCTACACAATGTCCTCCGTAACCAAAAGTAGCTCTAAAACAAGAAAAAAAACTTCCCAACGCGTTTCATGCGCATGCGCGCACTTCTTCAGGGGCGTGACTACCACTGACACTTGATAGTATATATACACTTTATCCGTGATTTTAATTGGCTAATTGCATAATTAAAATTTGTTTAACACTGCAATTGCCATGGTCAGGGTCTCACAATAAACAAGCCTTACTATACATATAACAATACAAACATAACAATAAACATAAAACATTAAAATATAAATTTAAAATTTAAGTTAAAAAAATAAATAAACAGTGGGGCTTACAGAGAATGAACTCAATATATCACTTCATAAAAAGCCCTTTAATTCGAAGTCTATATTCAGCCCTCTTGGAGAGAGTGTTTTTAATTCATAAATCCAGTATGCTTCACGCATACTGGCCTGTTTCAATCTACTCCCACCTCTCGGATTGGCCTGAACAACCTCAATGGCCTGACAACGTAAACCTTTGGGGTTTTTATTATGACACATACAAAAATGATGAGAGACACTATGTGTGACCAATCCCTTTTTGATGTTATAAACATGCTCATAGATGCGTCTCTGGAAGGTTCTCCCAGTTCTGCCAATATACTGCAAGCCACATGGGCATTGAAGCAAGTATATTACAAAAATTGAGTGGCAATTTATAAATTTCTTAATGGGATAACTTCTAGAGGTTATATTTGATGTAAATTGTTTGGCATTCACACTATAAGAGCAAGCCACACACTTCGCACAAGTAAAAAAGCCTTTTAAACCCCCTGTCTGCTTCTGTTTTTGTTGCTTTACCGGACAACTCGGGGCTAATTTAGATTTTAAATTATTAGCCTTTGAAAATATGATGTGTGGTTTTTTTGGAAGAATGTCCGCCAAAACATCATCTTTCAACAGGATTATTTTGGGTGCCATCTCATTATATTGAGTAATAAAAGCAACTTAATTATTACACCTTTCTATTGTGTCCTTTTTCTTATTGTTATATTTAAGTAAAGTATCTCTTTGTATGTTGTTAACTTGTTCGAATGCCTCATCTAAGAGACTCTCCGAATACTTTCTCTCAATAAATTTACTTTTTAGGTCTTTGGCCTGAATCTTAAAAGTCTCATCTTCGGAGCAGTTGCGTTTAAGACGCACCAACTGACCCTTCGGAATATTTCGTAGCCACTGTGGGTTATGCTGACTATCAGCACGCACGCAATTATTAGCTTGTACTGGCTTGAAAAAAGTTTTAGTGTGAAGTGTATTTTGACTAATATAAATGTGAAGATCCAAAAAAATCAATGTGCTTGGTGCTGTAATTACAAGTGAATTTAAGATTGTGATGATTACAATTTAAATAAGTGCAAAAATCATCCAGTGAGGCTTGACTGCCTGACCAAACAAAAACCACATCGTCAATGTAGCACCGCCAGAGCACCAGGTTTGCTCCTAGAGGACAGTTGTTCCAAATAAACTCTTCCTCCCAACTGTTCATAAATAAATTTGCATAACTAGGAGCAAACCTCGTGCCCATAGCGGTACCACATTTCTGAATATAATAATGTGAATTAAACGTGAAATAATTGTGCGTCAAAATAAACCATATACTATCCACCAAAAAATTCCTTTTAATTAATGAATGGTTACTTGTATTTTCCAATTTACGAGACACGGCTTGGCAGCCCAGTTGATGATCAATCACAGTATATAAAGATGTAACATCAGCCGTAGCCAATATATACCCAGGCTGCCATTTAAGATCTTTCAAAATTTGCAATATATGTGTCGTGTCTCGCAAATAGGATTTAACACCGGTGACTATGGGTTGGAGGTGATGATCAATAAATTGTGAAAGATTGGAAGTGAAGAAATACCAGAAATAATAGGTCTACCAGGAGGTGAAGTGAGACTTTTATGAATTTTGGGTATAAAATAAAGGAGTGCGGGGAAACTGAATAAACAAAAAAGCAAACTCATCTTGACATATAGCCCCTCTATTCAAGCCAATATGGATCTGGAAAATTCATGTCGAACTTATAAAATCAGGCATGATAATTTTAATTTTCAAGAGAAGGAGGCTGTTCAGAGTTTGGAAAACAATGACTCGTCATTAAATCTGCAGGTAAGGGTGGAGGTATAGTGGTGATGGACAAGGATTATTATATACAAGAGTCCATGAGATTATTGGGAGATAGGGCCACATACCTCCCCCTTACAGGTGACCCTTTGGGGCATTTTAAGCCTGAACTGGGGGATTTGCTGACTACTGGCTTGAATAGTGGGGCTATATGTCAAGATGAGTTTGATTTTTTGTTTATTCAGTTTCCCCGCACTCCTTTATTTTATTTTATACCCAAAATTCATAAAAGTCTCACTCTCACTGCTGTATGGTGAGAGTCGTCTGTTCACCCCTTCACTGCTTATTCACCTAAGGACACTTTTGGGATTCTTCACTGAATGGTTTGGATTTTTATTTGATTGACATTTAATTAACGGACTTTCTAGGCGCCAGTAATCCTTTTCTTTCAATTACCTTGAAACCCACTAAGTGTATGGTAGGGATGGCAGAGGTCCTGTACTTAGGGCACAGGGTGGGTGGAGGGCACCTCAAACCAGAGCCAGCCAAGGTAGAAGCCATAGTTCAGTGGCCTGTTCAAAAAAAACAAGAAACAGGTCATGGCATTTTTGGGCACCGCAGGGTACTATAGGAAGTTTGTCACACAGTACAGCGCCGTGGCCAAACCCCTGACTGATTTGACTAAGAAGCAACTGCCTGTGCTTATCAACTGGACTCCTGCCTGTGAAACTGCTTTCCAGGCACTGAAAACTGCGCTTGCTGGGGCCCCCATACTGGCTGCCCCAGACTATATCAAACATTTCCTCATACAGACTGATGTCTCTTACTATGGCATTGGGGCTGTGTTGAGCCAAGTGGGGGACGACGGTAGAGAGCACCTTGTGGTGTACCTCAGCCGAAAACTACTCCCCAGAGAAGTGGCCTATGCCACCATTGAGAAAGAGTGCTTGGCCATTGTGTGGGCACTCAAAAAACTCCAGCCCTATGTGTATGGAAGGGCTTTCACGGTCCTCACAGACTACAACCCCCTGAGATGGCTGCAGAGGGCATCAGGGGAGAATGCCAAGTTGCTAAGGTGGAGCTTGGCCTTGCAAGAGTTTGAATTTACCATTCAGCACAAAAAGGGTAGTGAAAACAGCAATGCTGATGGACTTTCCCGTCAGGACTATCCCTCTGAGACTGATTAATGGTGCCAGCAGTGCCCCACTCCCTGTTAGGGCCAGTGGGCCACAGGTCACCCATTAAGAAGGGGAGGTGTAGAGGGAGAGGGTTTGGCCCGGTATTAAAGGGGTTGCACCCCATATGGCCACCCCGACCTCACCAGGGAGGCAAGGGGTTAACTGGACTGCGGTCCAGGAAGGTGGTTTACACCTTGTCATGTCATGAAAATGTATGTTCCCCTGTTCCCATGTTTCATTATAATCCTGTATTTTAATGTTTTAAAGTGCATTTCTGTATCTCCAGTTCTGGAGGTCGCAGAGAGTTGATATTTGGCCAATGTGTGGAGTCACTGTAAGCACTAAGAACCGGCAAATTTCGACCCACTGATCCCACCAGAATGGAACTTATTAATATGTGTAGATATTAAAGTATATATGTGGTATTTTGGATCTGATCTGAAAATGCAGACTCCATCTGCTAGGCTAATAAGGTCATGAAGGGCAGCCGGCTGATTGAGACTAAGCACCGTGATCAAAAGTTAACTGCCTGATTGTTTACACCAAGTACTAATCAACAGATCAAGTCCTAATCAACAGACTGCCACTCTAATTATTACCTGAGGGTGGAGAATCATCAAACTGGAGTGGTTTGTAAGTGTTATGTGTACACCTACAAACAATGCAGATACTTTATTTGATAGACTGGTCGTCACCCCTGATTTAATTATGGGGCTACCCATAGAGTCCCAGTACACATGGGCTAATTAGCTGGGGGGCATGGGTTAATCTGTGTCTCCACGTTAGGGATTGGATACAGATAATTGTTCACCAATAGTCTGTATTCAATGTTAAGAATAGGGTTACACAGGTATACTGCTGCGGCCGAGTTTATTCGAGCATTTGCCCGTTCTCAGCCGCAGCAGTAACCTGGCGCGCGCCGGAGGGTGCCGGGCGCACGCCGAAGACACGGAGGAGCGCCCTCCGATCGGCGCTTTCTCCCTCCCGCTGCCGGGTCCGCCGGGTCCCCCGGAACCCCCTGCCGCCGTCCCCCACATCGCGGGACACCAGGGCTCCCTCGGGGAGCCCTGGACGCGCGTGCAGGGGGCGCAGGCACCCGATGACGCGTGACCGCGCGTCATCGCACGCCGAGGGAGTGCGGCTAGCATGCCGGGGCATCCCCAGGCTTGCGGAGCTAGCCGCACTCAAATAAAATGTGCCGCCTCTGTATAAACTGTGTCAACCCTACAGTTTTGAGTTCTTCTTCTGATACCATCTTGAATGTCACCGGATTGCTGGAGAATTGCTAGCTGATACTTCTCCATTCCCCAACCCTAAGTGTTACCTTCTTGTCTGTTAATTGTACTATATTGCTGTGTTCACCTTATTTAAGGAATAAATATATTTTATTATATCTAAGCCTCATTCAGTTCAACCCAGAAATTTGGTGTTCATTATATCTTGTCATAAGCTACCGTGACAGTCATCCCATAAGGTTGGAGGAAAGGAGATTTCACCAGCAACAAAGGAAAGGGTTATTTACAGTAAGGGTGGTTAAAATCTGGAATTCATGATCCATGGAGACTATGGGGCCTATGCAGAGAGCAGCGAATTTGAAAAATGGCGAATTTATTAAAAAGTAGCTTTTTTGGAGAGTTTTATTCTCCATATGCAGAAAAGTGCGAATTCTGCTATGTTTAACATGGATGCGTCTGGCGAGTTTAAATTGGCGAGATGCGCGCTTCAGAAACTTGTAAAAACAAATGCGCGCCTTTTTTTTTCCCTTTGCAATGGCCGCGAGCGGCCGCTTCTTGCCAATTTTTTCTGGCGAGGGAAAAAGGAGACAATAGCGCCATTTTATTGGCGCGACCAGCCGCTAGATGCCGTTCGCGGCTCTCTGCATTAGGATATTTGTAAAACTGGCGAGATTGAGGTTTTCGCCAGCCGCGAGGCGAGTTTTACAAATAGAAAAGAAAAATTGGCGCGTTTTTCGGAAATCTCCATTTTCTGCTGTTTTCTGCGCGATTATCTCCAAAAAATGGCGAATTTCGAAATAGCGCTGCTCTCTGCATAGGCCCCTATGATGGCAGATATAATAGATTTGTTAAAAAAAAAAAAGTTGGACATCTTTTTAGAAAGGTATACTGGGATATACCAAATAAGTAAACATGGGAAGAATGTTGATCCAGGGAGTAATCGGATTGCCAATTCTTGGAGTCAGGAAGGAATTTATTTTTCCCCTTATGAGATATCATTAGATGATACTGTATGACACTGGGGTTTTGGGTTTGCCTTCCTCTGGATAAGTAAGTACAGCTATAGAATAAAGTATCTGTCGTCTAAAATTAGCATAAGTTGAACTTGATGGACGCATGTCTTTTTTTTAACCCCATCTACTATGTAACTATAATCTCAGGTGTGATGTGCACATTAACCAATGGCAGGAAGTCACTGAATCTTCATATTATTTTGATTGTAGAAATAGTATACGGAAGACGAAACGTTTGAGAAAAAAAAAAAAAGTGGTGAAAAAAACCCTCCAAATACTTACGAAGAAAGTTTTTTTTGAGGTGCAAGAAAGAAAAAAGAAAAAAACTTGCAAAGTACAATACAACATACACATACTGTATAGGGAAAGTTCTTTCTAAGTTTTAACCTGCCACTATGCATGAGCGCTTTAAGACAATCAGATGTTGAATGGAGATTAACCGGGAATAATTTGAATACTTTGTGAAACTGTGTCCCATGAAATTGGCACCATAAACCTGGCCTCATGAAAGGAGTAGACAATTTGTGAGCCAAGAACTCCCAGAACAGCAGAGACCCAGCTGATTTTGTTTTTCCATAATTCGAGGAAGAGTGTACACAAGAGTACCAAGAATTTTCTTCTATTTATATAGAATATGAAGACTGATTTTTTTTTTTTTTCCTCTGAGTACAGGTATGTGATACTTAGTTCTCTGCAGAGCTCTTTCTATGCCCTATTACAATTCCAGACCGAGAAAAAAAATAAATGACATTTTTTTATGGGGACCTTGAAGTGATAAAGGGGCAGTTCAATCTACACTTTTTAAAACTTTGGTTTTATTACTTAGATACATTTTAACAAAACACAAACCACAGATTTCAGTAGGTGCCAACTGTCCTGGTAACCGCCGCTTTTCCCCCCATTTCATCGGGATCACTGAAACCGCCACAAAGCTGCCTCCCACAGGACTTGCAGCCACTCGCACTGCGGTCTGAGCAGCTGCAAGGCTCCCAGTAGGACAAGAAAGACAATGGGAAAAAGCAGAGCCTGTACCCCGTAATGCTGCTGTTACTTTTGCAAGAAACCATTAAATAATTCTTTTTTAATGGGCACACGCTCTTTGGATGTTCGTTTATTTTTGGTTCCTGTACTGCTGGTGCCTGCTTTTTCCCATTGTCTTTCTTGTCAGCATACTGAAAAAACGGAAGCACACCCTCTGTTGTGGATGACGTTTGGATAATCTGGATCATACATTCCACCAAGAGTGAGTTATTTATTTCACTTCAAAATCTCCACTCCGATATATTATGTTGGGTCACTTTATTGTGAGGTCCCTTACTACAGTGCTTGTGGGGACCCTAGTCCACTAGTCGGTTTATTATGGAGTTGTGATTGTTCTGCATACCTGGGATACAATTCTTGTTCCTCCACTGGGAGTACACATTTGCAGGATTCTTCAATCAAGTGTATTCTTAAACAAAAAATAGGCTGTTTTTAGAGCACCACACACTTTCTACATTTTTTTTCCCAGTAGGACAGCTCTGTGGAGATTTCACAGAACAGAAAAAGCTGCGGTTACAGGGACCATCGGGCCCTCAAAGAAGTTCAGCTAAGCAATAAACACACACGTCTGTATGTTGCACTACCCCTTTAAAAAGGAGTTCAACAGTTGGGGTAGTCAAGAGCATATTTACTAAGCTATGCTCTTTCACGAGAAGGCACATAACCTATTTAAAGTAAATCGCTATCTTACGTCCCCAGGAAAGTGTATTCTAGCATAGCACAGCTAAGAGAAATTACCAGTAGACCTATATTCCTAGAGGCGCTGTTTGTGGATTCATGTATCCCCCCAATTTTTTTTTATTATGATTTTTCACTGTATACACCTGTGATTCCAGTGGAAGGCTTTTTTTGCACTAACTGTTTTTTTCTTTTCATAGTTGAAATAAATATAGACAGTCATTTCTGAACCAGTGGTTATAAATAGGTTTCCCTTTTTACTTAGATAGCAACAAGCAATGCTCGGGACACATTTGTACTATTACAAAGAGCTACTTCCTTATCTTACAGTTTTCTAAACCCAAAGCTGAATAATAATAACTGAGCTAATAACTTGCATGACACCAAGACGATAATATGAAGTGCTTGTCAACCTAAAATTATGTAACATCAAAATTGTTGTGGGAAACAGAAACACAAAACACCCAATAAGATTCATGTGTATGAAAATTCCCAGTTACACTGTTAAATAACAGTTCCTGGATAATGTCTGCATGCAAAATATGAACTTTGGCTTTAAACCTCCCGAGAAATAAATAGAACCATCCCAGAATCCTGTGCTTTGTACCGTTACACATTACTTGAGTGTATGTAATGTTCCTGTGCAGATCCTCTACTTCAAGTTCCCACATGCGGCAATGCACAGGATTGTCCGATAATCTGTAATCTTCACAGCACCGCAGAATAGGCTCAGGACTGCAAGACAACACCATGCCCAAAACATCACGTATTTCCCATAGAAAAAAAAAAAAAAAGTTACATATTCAGTTTAATAACAAATGCTAACTTAATATGGCTCTCACTAGACCCGCTTTTTATTTTTTTCCAAGGCTTGAATAAGGGGGTCTCCAGGGCTGAACCCGCTTAACTTCCAGCTCTGGAAACCCCTTCTTCAGAATCACCCCCTCGCCCGAAGTGATGCCGGTACGCACTCCGGCTGGCACAGAAAATGTCTGTTTAAAAAGACCTGGAGCCAATAGGAGCCCGACATCATCCCGTGCGGTTCCTCCTCTTGCCCAGATACGGATAACCGTTCTACACTGGAGAAAAGTATCTCGAGAAGCAGGGGATCCCCGCCAGACAAATTCAACACGGTTCAGCTCTGCTTCCGGCCTGGGGGGGGGGGGTCCTTTAAAGCAGCACTCCCTCTCACTCTCAGAGCTGAACCGCGTTAATTTAAACTCTGGGGGCCCCCTGCTTCCCGGATACATACCATTCCGAAGGTGGATGCCGGTAGCGGTTCTGGCTTGGCTCGTTGGGGTTTACATTAAGGCGGTTTAAAAGTCCGGCTTCACGCGTGCAATAGTGAAGTTTGTGATTTCATCCCTTGTTGCTTCCTATTGGCCAGGTGGTCCCTGGAGCCGAAATTAACATGGTTCAGCTCCGGAGACCCCCTGCCTCCCATCTAGGGGAAAAAAATTAAAATCATTCTTCTGTTGGAAATCATTTGCTCTCTTAATCCTTCCCTGCTTATATTTTAAGGTGCGAGAATACCTCTTCGCACATCTCTGCTACTCACCCACCTCTAAATATGTTATTCTACTCTCACCTCCATATTGAAGAACCCCTGAAGCAGTGGTTTCCAACCGTTTTGTTAAGAAACCCTATCATTATATGTGAAATTCTGCAGAATCCCAGCCTCTCGCTCCGTTTTTAACACATACAACCCCCCTCCCCCAATTGTACTCATATGCTCGGCGGTGCCCAGCCTGTGATGCATGAGGCCCACCAAGGTGGCCGATACGAGGCTGGAATGCTACTGGCAGTAGGGCTCCGAAAAGCAAATAGCACAGAACCCTTGTGGAATGCCGGCGGAACACCCTGATTGGAAAAAACACTGCACTAGAAGAGTTCTCACATGCACCACCCCTATTCATCACTAGGATACGAATCTTATTCCGTCTAATTCCATCTAATTGGTGCTGCCAATGTACCTTGAATAAACATGTTTCAAAACGCTCTGTAAAAATAATAATTCTTTATCTGGATCTCATACATTGTAATTGTTCCCACAAGACTGTGCATTAAAGAAGAAAGACGCTGACCTCCGTTATAAAACGCGGTGCCTCGGTGTGGCCCACAGAAATGAACCGCGTAATAACCAGGATCGCGGGGAGGGGGGGTATGAGAAGAACAGACCTGTTTAATCATAATCCCGTGGTGGCCGTGAGAGTGTGTGCACAGGGGAAAGCTGAAGGCAGAGCTTACCTCAAGCGGCAGCATACTGCTCTGCGCTCAGGTCCACCTCTGTACGCGCAGCTGGGACAGACTGTCACCGAGGAGTGATCGGCTGACTCTGGATGCAACGAGGCTGCACCTATGTGACTCGGGAAGGGTGTGTTGTCAGAGTGTCACCATGTAATTTCTAGTTGCAAGGGCGTAAATGAGCATGGATAAGGTGACCATTGTCAACTCAAATGTAACAGGGGCAGTTTAAAGCCATCTCATTAACCCTTTTGTTTGCCAGGGGGGGGCCACTTCTGGCAGTGAAAAGGTTAAGATCAAAACTCCCATGTCCCCGGTGGATCCCCAGAGTGCAGTCTTCACTGCTGGGAGGGGCTTCACATTAGTGCCAATGTGCTGCCAGCCAATCTACGAGGAAGGTCAATGATCAACATAAACGGACAGAAGTAAATGGGATTACCTAGCTGAGAGTTTGGTGCCGTAATAGTATGAAGCAAGGGTGATTCTTCTTCTTGGCTGTCGGCGAGAGGGAGGAGAGGGGGATAGTATCCCCGCATATGGATAAGCCGGGATGGTCGTCTCCGGTGCCGTTCCGCCCCCCCGGCGGAAGGGTGTGTGAATTCAGTTTGCAAAAAATATATACAGCATTAACCCAAGTTTATAGCGGCAATCCCTCAGCGCACCCGATCCTACCGAACTATAACATGGTCGCGCTATAAAAAAAAAAAATGGGCCTTCACGTTCCCGCTCAGGGGGGAGGAGGGGGTGGTATAATAGGTGGAGCGGCGCTTGTCAGCCCTACACACCCCCAGCATACCACCATACTTCCTCCCGCATTCAGCTCGGCACCATCCAACCACCGATCCCACACCATCCCCAGGCCTTGCAACCAAATCCCCCTCACTCCTCGACAGATCCCACTCCTATCCCTCAATTCGAATCCAGCCCCTACTACGTTCCCCCTTAGTCTTACACCAAAGGAGTTGGTTTCCTGTGATAGAGTGGTCCTATGTGTGCGTAAGCAACCGCCCCCACCCTTTTTTCTTTTTAAGTTTGGGGTACACGCGTACTAAACCCACCAGGCGATTTAGGGGCAAATAGCAGCAGTATAGATTCGGCTATAATTGGGTTCTAGTCTTATATTTACTCAAAGTAATAAGCCAAGAAAAAATAAAAATAACATGCCATTTTAGTGGCCGCATGGACAACCTAATTACAATTTTTAGCATCAACTTTTTTTGTCAAAGCGACAAATACTAACAGAACCTCAAGAAAAAAACCATCTTGATTTAGCATTGATTGCCTCTTCGTCCGTTAAAACAGAAATAATGCTTTGGTATAGTTGAAAAGATAATAAATAAAAATCAAACCACCTTTATAGATAAATAATAACAACTATAAAGAAAACATATGGGAAAGAACCAAGAGAAAGGCATAGCAAACAAGTTATGTTGTCTGCTGCAATTCCCCACAATGGTTTGTGTGTCTTGATTAACATAGCAACAAATCGGCACATTATTTCCATATTTAAACAAACCACCGTTAAAATGTGTCAGTGCCACTAGTACACATTTTGGCTCCCAAATGCAACTACTTCCAAGTACGCTGCTGGGAAGCGCTATTAACATTATTCGGGCGCTATACATAAATATACATGCTACAATTTCTATTTGACCTTACACAAGCGTTTGAAAGTGGACAGATTATTCACAACTATATATTGTCTGTTTCAGAGTGATGTAATGGCCCTAGTCCTCATACGTTAGAGATGGGTGCTGGGATTTCACAAAACAACACATAGAAGACTTTTTAGTCCCAGAAGTGTATCTGCTCTCTTAGAACCCTGTAATTAAAAGCAACTCGAAATTACATACATCATTGCACACAAGGGCATGTTTTCCATTTGCAGGCATATTTGTGAAGGAATGTGTCATAAGATTTTCACACCCCCTGACAATAGGCCATTGTAATCTTGAAAACTCATCAAAATAATGTCTACAAGGACTATTTTCCAGCTGTGTCACACCATTGAGACACCAAATCAGGTCATCTGCCCACATCGCCTACTCACTTTTCTCCAGTTGCAGAAAGAAAATATATATATATATATATTACAACACCCCTAGCATATAGTATAGTCTGCAGAAAAACAACAACCAGACAGCATACACACACGTCAGCGATACATCCAACAAAATTAAGGTGTTTGCACCACAGTAGTCTCAGAGGTCATTTGGATCTTATACAGGGATATAGAGATATATATAATATATATTATTATTATCATAATATATATATATATAACACCCACACACACACACACACATCACACACACACCACACACAACCACACACTACGCACACACTCACACAAAATAGTTTTTGGGGCCCTGTATTTTCTGTGGGAGCTGAATCTGTCCAATAGCTATAATTACACAGAGACAGTGGCTAAAACAACCAAAGTATGAATAAAATAGTCTTGCATATTAAAGTTTCTATGGATAGTGTCACCTGCAATCAATGTATTCCCCTTTGCCTGGTAACTGAGTAAATAATGTTTTTAGAGTAGTGAAAGAAAACAAATCATTTTACCAGGCAGTGTGCCGTGCTCGTCTCCCTTCACTGTGAAATATAATTCGCTCTACCCAAGCAATAATCAGACCAACCTGTGATCTGTATATCAGCCACTGGTAGAATGTCTACACTTATCCAATCAGTAAGCAGCATTGAATTCTGGGAGTAGTAGTTCTGCTCTTAAGAAGGTTATTCAATATACTCCAAAGTGGCCAAACGTAGTGTTAGAAATCTGTTAATAAGCTGAAATTATTCTAACACGGACCACGTTTGGCTGAACATCCCTATTAAAATAAAAACTACGACATTTTGGAGTAACCCGAATTACCCCCTTCATCTAACACTAAACGAACAGTAGAACCACACGTCTTAGAGTTCCATGAGCTCACATATTTTAGAGGTCCATCTTAACATCTACCTACAGTGTTTGCCAGCTTGCCCAAATGACTATATTGAGCTTCATTGTAGTTAATAACTGTAACCTTATACTGTAGAAGGTAGTGTGTTTGAGATTTTGTTTTAAGAATTGAGTTGGTATTAGCACGGCGGCTGAACTACAGTTTAAAAACAAGTGGCACTTAGTGGTTAAAATATCCAGTACATACAAAAATTGTGACCACACTCATCCTTTAAAAAAAAAATATTCCATCTTGTTACAATTCGTTAGCTTTTACAACAGAATGTGACAGGTGTGTGTGTGTGTGTGCGTGTGTATATATGTATATATACCGTTAGGTCCGGAAATAAGTGGACACTGATAAAAGTTTTGTTATTTCGGCTGTGTACCAAAATAAATTCAAGTTACAGTTAAATAATGAATATGGGCTTAAAGTGCATTCTATCAGCTTTAATTTGAGGGTATTCACATCCAAATTGGAGAAAGGGTTTAGGAATTACATCTCTTTAATATGTAGCCCCCTCTCTTCAAGGGACCAAAAGTAATTGGACAATTGACTCAAAAGCTGTTTCATGGACACGTGTGGGCTATTCCTTCGTTATTTCATCATCAATTAAGCAGGTAAAAGGTCTGGAGTTGATTCCAGGTGTGGCATTCACACTTGGAAGCTGTTGCTGTGAACCCACAACATGCGGTCAAATGAGCTCTCAATGCAAGTGAAACAGGGCACCCTTAGGCTACAAAAAAAAATAAAAATCCATCAGAGGGATGATAGGAACATTAGGAGTGGCCAAATCAACAGTTTGGTACATTCTGAGAGAAAAAAAAAAAAGAACGCACTGGTGAGCTCTGCAACACAAAAAGGCCTGGACGTCCACGGAAGACAACAGTGGTGGATGACCGTAGGATCATTTCCATGGTAAAGAAAAACCCCTTCACAACATCCAGCCAAGTGAAGAACACTCTCCAGGAGGTAGGCATATCATTATCCAAGTCTACCATAAAGAGAAGACATCACAAGAGCAAATACAGAGGGTTCACCACAAGGTGCAAACCATTCATAAGCCTCAAGAATAGAAAGGCCAGATTAGACTTTGACAAACAATATCTTAAAAAGCCAGCACAGTTCTGGAACAGTATTCTTTGGACAGACGAAACTAAGATCAACCTGTACCAGAATGATGGGAAGAAAATAGTATGGAGAAGGCTTGGAACGGATCATGATCCGAAGCATACCACATCATCTGTAAAACACGGTGGAGGCAGTGTGATGGCATGGGTATGCATGGCTTACAATGGCACAGGGTCACTAGTGTTTTTTGATGATGTGACAGAAGACAGAAGCAGCCGGATGAATTCTGAAGTGTATAGGGATATATTGTCTGCTCAGATTCAGCCAAATTCAGTGAAGTTGATTGGACGGCGCTTCACTTTACAGATGGACAATGACCCAAAACATACTGCTAAAGCAACCCAGGATGTTTTTAAGGCAAAGAAGTGAAATATTCTGCAATGGCCGAGTCAATCACCTGATCTCAACCCGATCGAGCATGCATTTCACTTGCTGAAGACAAAACTTAATGCAGAAAGACTCACGAACAAACAACAACTGAAGACAGCTGCAGAAAAGGCCTGGCAAAGCATCACAAAGGAGGAAACCCAGCTTTTGGTGATGTCCATGCGTTCCAGACTTCAGTCATTGCCTGCAAAGGATTCTCGACAAAGTATTAAAAATTAACATTTTATTTATGATTATGTTAATTTGTCCAATTACATTTGAGCCCCTGAAATAAGGGGACTGTGTATGAAAATGGTTGCAATTCCTAAACGTTTCATACGATATTTTTGTTCAACCCCTTGAATTAAAGCTGAAAGTCTACACTTCTATTGCATCTCAGTTGTTTCATTTCAAATCTATTGTGGTGGCGTACAGAGCCAAAATTATAAAAATTGTGTCAGTGTCCAATTATTTCCGGACCTAACTGTGTGTGTGTGTATGTGTGTGTGTGTGTGTGTGTGTATATATATATATTTTTTTTTTGAATGATAGGGACGTAAAGTAGGTTTGTAAATTTAAAAAAAAATATGAAACCCTTAATACAGCTGAATCCCGTTATAACGCGGTGCTCTTGGTCCACATAATGAGCACGTTATAACCAGGATCGCGAAATGGCCGCCGCAATCAGGAAGAGCGGTT
>WSYH01016641.1:0-12832 GCA_036426205.1 Ascaphus truei
ATATTTAATAGAGGGGATAGGGGAGTAATAGATTGTAGGACCGTAGTACACCATAGGAGAGGGAAGGTGGATTAAGATGAAAAAATATGCGAAGACAAAACAAAGATCGGGATCTAAGCCCAGCCCTAGGGAAACTTATGTTGGGAGTGGAGGATGAGGGAAGGGCGGAGAAGGAACAAGGGGGGATGCGGGAGAAAGCAGATAGAGGGAGGACAGAAGAGAAGGAAAAACAGCACGGCGGGGAAGAGAGCGACGTGAGAGGAACGACGTGCCAGGGTAATTGAGGGAAGGAAAAGAAGGCGTACGGAGACGATAGCGGACAGGGGGAGAGCAAACGCGTATCTTGATATGAGGAGGAGAAGAAGAGGGTGAAGAGAGAGAGAGAAATGGCGGGAGGATCCAGTGAGAGAAAGGAGCCGAGAGATGCCAGTGGGAAAAAAAAGGAGGGGGTCGGATGAGAACGGAAAGCAGGGGCGGACCGGAGTAGAGGCCGGAAGGAACAGAGGGAAAGGGGCAGGGTAGAGAGAGGTGTGGGAGGACCGGTTGAATTTGTTGATGAGTGCACAGTCGAGGCCGGAGGGGGCGTTGGATGAGAACGAAAGCCAATGAGGTGTGGGCAAGCAAAGACGTGGAGACGGTGGCGGGAAGATGGAGGGGTAGAGAAGCGTTGCCTCAATACACTGCACTCACATAGTTAAGCTAAATCGATCAAATACGCAGATTACACTGCCCAGGATAATTGAAAAACTACCACACACACACACCACAGTGTCGCGACTCTATATGGGGAACGGAAAATCTGCCCGATGCTGAGGTCGGGTCGATATATAGGAGGAATATAGTTGGAACAGGCCGAAAAACCAAGGACAGTGGACCATGGGTTCGGGGCCGTATTACTGGTCCCGGGGAGGCCTCGCGGGACAGAGTCAGCGCCCACTAAACTCCTGATTTCGAAATATAGTGCCCCTATTTCGAATTGGCGCGAGGAGCAGAACGGATGAATGGATTCCAGGGAAGGGAGTGCATTCGATTACAAAATGGTCCTTCCACGTTGTGGCAATTTGATTAACGATTGTCATCTTTTACACCATATGTTCACAAATAATTGCGATTTCTAATGTTTTTTGGGGAACTAACCAAAAGACAAATGGACAACAGACAAATATGGGCTAGGGCAGGGCTTAGGCAATTCTACGTGTTAGAAACTTGGGGGCGCGAGGGCCAGAAGACTCAAGTGTGGTAGATATTTCTAAAGATAAGGGAAAGCCTGGTATTGTGAGATATTCGCTACCATTTCAATAAGTGAGGAGAGCGGATGACCCGGTTCTTGTGAGAGTCTCTAAATGGTGTATTATCCCACCCTCAACTTCTGTGGTAGCCTAGGCGCTGTGATTGTTGACAAACGTCGGCTCTAAAGATAAGGCGACCCCGCGTCTTGTGAGATCTCTAAAGATAAGGGACAGCCGGTCTTGTTGACCGACTCTAAATCGATACCCGGAGCCCGCGGTCTTGTGAGATCTCATAAGATAACCCCGTCTGGACCTGAAAGGACCCCCGGTCTTGTGAGATCTCTAAAGATATAACCCTTGGGCTAAGACCCCGGTCGGAGATTAGTAAGAGCCGCTAGTGAGATCTCTAACAGGAACCCGCTGAAGTCTTATAAGGGAGCCCGGTCTTGTGGGATCACCTAACAGATAAGGGAGCCCCGGTCTTGTGGATTCTTTAAAGATCAAGGGCGCCCCGGTCTGTGTTGAATTCTCTAAAGAATCTAGGGGGTAGCCCCGGTCTTGTGAGATCTCTAAAGATAACGGAGCCACGTCGAATCAGAAGGATCCCGGTCGTGTGGAGATCTCTAAAGATAAGGGAGCCCCGGTCTTAGATTCGGTTAAGATAGTATGACTCTAAGATAAGGGAGCCCCCTCTGGGGTCTTGTGAGATCTCCAACGTGGGGGCCCTTTGCGAGGCTGGAGTGCCAGGACAAAGAATGAGCCACAGGATGAGCCACCTGTCGGAAGCAGGGTATCCTTAAAACCTGACCTGTTGGGTGCCTGGAGAACTGTAGCCGGCCCCACACCCCCTGCAGCTTCATCACGGGGCACCCCACAAGGTTTAAGTGAGGATAAGAGAGCCAGGGGGCCTGGCCCGTAACTGGGTCCAGAGACAAACGGCCGAGCCCGGTCCGGGCGCGGAATTCTGCGTGGTTGTTGTATAGTTGTAGTAACCCGCCCCCTCGTTAGCTAAACAGTCCACGGGCTGCCTCGTTAATTCAGAGGCAGGGGATCACCAGCGTGCCGGGTGGGGCGAGAGGCCGGCGTAACAGGCTGCACCGTGCAGCACGAAACATATGTTTCCCGATGACTTTAAATCGACTGCAGCGTTCCTGTTTCTTCTCATTTATATCACATCCTTACTAAAGATCCTCTGACGACCCGCTGCTAATCTACCAGTCAAGAGATTCTACTGTAGACGAACATATCTTTGTGCGTTTGTTGACTTCATTTTAATAAACTTCCTGCTGACACTTTCACTCAAACCTTCTGGTCTCTGACTGTCATGCTCCACGACATCTAATGATGTATTTATTGATAAGTTCGTAATGTGGCCCACCTAAACAACCTAAAATGTTTAGTTCCTTCAAGGTCTGTTGGGTAAAGCTAATGGACTAGTGTGATTCTCTACCATGTGGCTAAACTTACACACCATCTTTTGTTTTTTTTTGGAGTTATTGTTTACAGCGTGTAGCAGGGCTTTTGCATTTTGTTAAATAACACTCAACGAGTTTTGATTGTAGGAACCTACCAACCCGGCGATATTGGAGTTTACCTACTCGTCTTGGCGTTGCTTGTTCTATGCCTGAAACACAAATGATATAGACAGCCCATTGATAGGATTCAAACAGATTTCAAATTACATTCTATTTCAATATACCAATATCCTGTATATAATATTGGCTTGTAAAAGTGCTCCCTCCCTGGTTGATTTTTTGGGGGGGCCGGTGTGTTTAGCTAGAACGGATTTATGTAGATAGTAGAACAGAGTAGACGGATAGTAGAACAGGAATAGCTGGGAGAAAAATGGAAGATAATGTTTAATTTTTCAGAATTTGCCCACCGACGCCCGATAGTCGTTGAAAGTGTTCGTGAGGTGCGGGCCCCACCCCCCTTTTTTCAGTTCCCCTCTGCTGGGACCGAGGAATGTGCTGCGGTTAGATAGAGCTAAGTGTGGGTACTGGGGGTAATATAATATGATACGACCGGTTTCTAAACCACCTGGACAGTGGAAACATTGCGGAACCAAAACCGGACCCTGATACACACACCGGCACCCAATTTTTTACCCGCCGCCCGACCAGCGAGGGATGGGCCCCCCCTGGTTAGTGTTACCCGGTTATTCTAGACACGGCAGGTTTAGACATGTTTTACTAGAACAGATGGTATGGCGTTCTTTTCTGTGCCGATATTTTGGCAATTCCGTAGACTTTTGATATGCAAGACACAACAGTCTTTTGTTATTTGGGGGGGCAGCGAGTTTCCTGAATTCATGAATCTAACCAAATACCATCTCCCCCCGACCTAGGAGCACGTCGGCACACCTGAATTCCCGATTCAAACTATCTAAAACCCAAAACTCACTCTCCTAATGTCTAGATTCGATATATCCGTCCGGTTGGTGGGAATAACCGGTGGTGCGGTTCACACTGTGCAACGAACCTTACCACCCACACCACCACCATTTTTCTGCTGCTTTAATTCCGCCCTTTTCACCGCTCGTCTTCCTTTGCTGGCAAACAGACTCCCCCCCTCACCTTCCCTTGCCCTTCCAAGACTTCCTCCCCCTTTTCCGCCCACCCCCGAACCCCCACCTCACTCCCCCCCACACTTTCCTACCCATTTATCACCCCCCCACTCCGACCCCCCGCCCCTTTTGTCCCCCCCCTTTTCCGGCCCCCCCCCAGCCCCCCCCGGCAATCCGACCCCCCGGAACTTCCGTAAGTATTCGGCCAAGAGAGTGGCACTGAAATGTTTAGTTTGCTGTCAGCGGAGGGGGCTTGGGGGGGAGGGGAAAGGAGAGAAAGCGCAGGGGGGGAAAGGTGTTATTTGAGTGAGGGTGAAAGTGTTTGATTAAGTTCTCTTCAACTTGAAGTTAGTTATTACGGTGGTAGACGATTTTAAATTTCTGACCTCAGTGGAAAACAACAATTGGCACACACATATAAGCCAACAGGAAACTGCAACAAGCTTTAGCCAGCATCAACTGGGGGTGGGGAGTGGTTTCCCATTGGGGAACAAGACCCATCTTTTTAAGAATATCACCTTTCAAAACAGGAAGTACACGAAAAAACGCTCAGAGTGCATACCCGGGTGAGCTTAACCTGTAAGTATCTTGCGGTCCGGATGGGGTGGGGGGCTGTGGAAGACCCCAGAGTAGTTAGGTGGCTCAAATCGAAACTGCCACCTGTGCTGAAGCGGGGACTTATCACCGAAAAACCTGACCTGCTGGTGGGTTCCCCCTGAGGCTGGAATTCGCCCCCCACCACTGGTTTAAGGTCTGCCTTTCTGGTCAGGGTCTCTCCTCCACAGGACTGGGCTTTGTGAGAATCCAGTCATAACACCCCAACTCCTCTCCCCCCCTCCAACTCCTCTCCCATCCCCCTCCACCTCCACCTCTCCCCCCCCCCCCCCCCCCACCCCGACCCCAGAATAAAAACAGAAGAGCATGAAGGAAAAGCTTTTCCCGAGGCCGGGCTGGATCAGCAGAATGGGCTTATGACTTCATTGCATCATTAATACATGGCCGATAGAGTGTTACTTCGTCTCACGCGGGGTGACACGCGGGGAATCGTTCCTGCCTGGTGTGTATTCCGAAGAAAGCACCCATTTCTGGCCCTACTTTGCGCCCTTTTGCATTGGGAACGACCGTCCCCGTACTCATGTACTACCCATCAAGGCTAGGGACAAGCCCACAGACCGGAGATCCAGAGTGTCCCAAGACGTTTATACACAGGTTCCACTTATACATTCTTTATGTATTCTATGGCAGCCATAAGGGGTTAATGTAAAGGGATATGTTCACGAATGACCCTTGGTCTCGTCTATGGGCACCGTTACGCTTCTTTGTGTGCAATGCATGTAGTTGGCCTAAACCAATCTAAGTTCCGAGTAATAGCAAAAGATTCGTTTCTTTTTGGAGATAATTTGTCCAAGTTGGGTGGTTACAAGGGGAAGGGGCCACGGGTTGGTACAATGGCCAGCGTTTGTCGTTCCTGTATCCCAAACACCTGTAACTAGGAGAAGAGGCCAATAAAGAATAAATAGGGAGGTGGGGGAATGACGGGGAGGAAGTTAACAAGCAATTGCCTGATCATACAGTGATCAATCATTCACCACACAAAATTGTGATCATTGCACACCAGGCTAACTTGACATCATCAACACAAGAAATCACACACTTCGTGGCACCGTCCACAGTGGTCTCGTTTGCTGGGCACCGTTCACAGTCAGGTAGGCACCGTCACAGAAGTGGCCAGCAGTCACAGGGTAGGGCCCAGTGCGCACATCGTGCCCATGTAGTGAGTGGCACCGTCAACAGTGCAGCGTCAAAGAATGGCACCGTCACACAGAGGTGGCACACGTCACAGAAGTGGCCCACCGTCACACAGCCTGCGCAACCGTCACAGATGGCATGAGTCCACAGCCAGTTCGTGGCTACCGTCCCACACATAGGCAACCGTGTCACAACAGTGTGGCAGTCACAAGAATGGCTGAACCGTCCGACGAGTGGCCCCGTCACACCCTAGTGGGGCTATCCAGTCACCAGCAATGGCACGTCACACAGGGCCCGTCCATACACACGTCGGCCCCGCACAACAGCGTGGACCAGTCACAGAAGTGGCACCCACACATCGAAAACGTATCTAGATTCAAGTCGCCACCGGTCACAGCAGTAGTGGGCTACACCAGTCGAAGCCAGTCCTGGCACCCGTGACACTAATACGCAGTGGCCCCGTCACACAGGGGCCCCGTCATCTAGAGTTGGCACCGTCATCCACAGTGGAGGCCCTCGTCATGCAGTCGGCCCCATGACAACAGAAATGGACACTACTGTAGTTTCACCCACAGTGGCCCCGTAACTAAGAGTGGCACCGTCACAAGTAAGTTAGGGTCACCGTCACAAGAGTGGCACTACGTCACATAGTACCCTAGCATTTTAGAAGTGGCCAGTCACACACGTTTTAGTGGTACATACCGTTCGTCAAATATAGCAATGGCACTCCGACACAGAGTCGGCAACAAGTCACAGAATGGTCAACTCCCGTACACCCAGAGTACACGGAACCGTCACAGGTTTCTACCCCCTTTCATTTCCTTAACGTCCCGCGCCACCCGTCACACACAGAGCTCCGGTCACCGGTCACAGAGTTGGGGCCTACCGTCCCATGAATGGGCACCGTCACAGATTCGGCACTCGTCCTCACAGAACTGGCAACGTCCAACAGAGTTCCCTCCCCTGGCACCGTCCACAGAGTAAGGGACACCGTTCACAGAGTCGCGCACCGTCACAGAGTGGCACCGGCAAGAGTGGACACCGTAAACAGGAGTGTGAGGCACACACGTAAACAGACAATGGCACCCCGTCCCAGAGTGGCACCGTCACCAGAATGCACCCGTGACCAGCACAGTCGCACGGCACAGAAGGAGCACCGTCACAGAAGTAGCGCCAGTCAAGAGAATTTGGCACCCGTCACAGCGAGTGGCACCTGTCACAGAGTGGAACCGTCACAGAGTGGCGCAACCAGATGAAGCCAAAGCAGAAATAAATAAGTCTCACTGTTTAAAAAATACATCTATATATATAATCGAGAATCGTGTTCGATATATCCGTGTGAGTGTCGGGAGGCCATTTGCCTTGGGTCCGTCTGCCCGTCCCCGCCGCCCCCCCCCCCCCTGGCTCGCATTCAGCCCGGTGTCTTTCACCCCTCCCTGCTGTTTTTCCCCTCGGTTCTAGTGCTCCGCCTTGCATTTCCCGTGTCCCGCCCCTCCCACTCGGCTCTCATTGGCCCCCCCCAGAACACGCTCTCTCCTTGCTCTCTCTCCCCACACAGTCGCTCCCTCCCGTTTCTGCCGTCTCACCCTCTACTCAGTCCCCGCTCACCGACCTTCCCCGGCCGACCTTCAATCCCTACCACGGCTCTCCACATTCCCACCCGATATCTCAGCTTTCACCCCGAGGACTCTCACCTCCCATAGGCATTATACCCTACCCCACCGGAGCCCTACTCCCCCCGCCACCCCGTGTTTTGCCCTCCCTGCACCCCGGCGCTTCCCCACTCAAACGTGGCTCTCCCTTCACAACACTGCCACATCATTATTCCACCCAGGATGTCTCCCACACCCGGTGCTCTTCTCTCTATCCCTTCACCGACGGCGCTATCCTCCCCCCCCCCCCACCCAGAGCAACGCTCTCTGAGCTCTCCCCTACACCCATAGGCCGCCCCTACCCCCCAGCTCCCCATCCGCGTGCGGGGCGCTCATCCGGCTCTCTTCAGCTCTCCCCCGTGACAAGGCAGCCCCAGCACACCTACTCAAGAGGTCTAAAGCCTCCTCCCGGGTGTGCGTCTCGGACACCGCTGAGGAGCCGACGGTGGAGGAGGAGGGCGGCCGATACCCAGAGGAACAGGAGCAACGGCCGTAGTTGCAAACGGTGAGTCAAACGCAAGGGGAATGGGTTATTTAACAATCACCAGTGGACTCCCCCCCGCACCTGTGCCCCCCTGCCCTCCCTCCCCCTCGCTTTTTGCCCTTTGCCCCTGCCCTCCCTCCCCCTGCCTTTGCCCCTGTCCGCCCTCCACCCCTGCCCTTGCCCCTCCCTCCCCCTCACCGGCTTATTTTTGGCCACTCCCCCCTGCTCTTGCCCCCCCTGCCCTTCTGCCCCCCTGCCCTTGCCACCCCCTGCCCTCACCCCCACTGCCCTTTGCCCCTGTCCTCCCTCCCTCTGCCCTTTGCCCCCCCACCCTCCACTGATCCCGATCCCCCATTTTTTGCCCTTTGCCCCCCCCTGCCTTTGCCCCAATGCCCTCCTCCCTTTGCCCTCCTTTGCCCCCCGCCCCCCTTGCCCTTTGCCCCCTGTCCGCCCCTCCCCCGCCTCTGCCCCTGCCCTTTGCGCACCAATCCCTCCCCTGCCTCTTGCCCCCCCTGCCCTTTGCGCATTCACACCTGCCCGTGCCCCTGCCCTCCACTCTCCTGCCCTTTGCAAACCCTGTCTCCCTCCCCTCTGCCCCTTTAGCCCCCCACCCCTTCCCCTATTGCACACCTGCATCCCCCCATGCCCTTTGCCCACCCCCATCCCCCCCCCCCCCAACATCCCTGCCCTTTGCCCCCCGCCACCTCCCTGCATGTGCCTCCCCACCTCCCTGCCCTTGTCCCCCCTACCTACCCTTGCCCACACCCCCCTGCCATTGCCCTCCGCTGCCCCGCCTCCGACTGCCACCTTGACCCTCTGCCCTTTCCCCCATGCCCTTGCCCCCTATGTCTTGCCACCATCTGCCTTTGCCCCACCCTCCCTCCCTGCCCTTTTGCCGCACTCCCACTCCATGCCTTTGCCTCTTGGCACCCCATGCACTTTTGCCCCCTGCCCTTGCCCCATCCAACCTCTGCCCCCCCCTGCACTTGCCCCCCCCCCTGCCCTGTGCCCTCCTCCTGCCCTTGCCCTCTTGCCCCCACCCCTGCCCTTCCCCTCTGCCGTTGCCCCCCCTGCCCTTTGCCCTCCCGCCCCTCCTGCCCTTTGCCTTCCATGCCTGTGCCACCCACGCCCCCTCCCTGCCCTTGCACCCCCTTCACCCTGCTTCTTTGTCCCCCTGGCCCCTTTGCCCCACCTCTTTTCCATCGCCCTTGCCATCTCCGCATTCCCTGCACCTTTGCCCCCATTCATTGCCCCCCTACCGCCCATCTGCCCCCTCACCGCCCCTGCCCCCCGCCCCCCTTACACGCCCCTTACCCCACCGCCCTTTTCCACGCCCTTGCCCCCCCGCCCTTCACGCCCTTGCCCCTTCGCCCTTCACGCCCCTTGCCCCCCTGCCCTTCCACGCCCCTTGCCCCCCCGCCCTTCCACGCCCCTTGCCCAGCCAACTCCTCCTACTGACTCTCCCCGAGGAGCAAGCGTGGGCAGAGAGACCCCTGCACTAAAGGCCGTTGAGGGTAACGTAGGGATTTAACCTGAAGTTATCTAGCTCATACCGAAAGGTGGCGTTACTCCCTTCCAGAAATATGGGTTTTGGAGAGAGAGAGGGAGTGTAAGGAATCAGGGGCCACGTCCCCTGCGACGTGACCCCTCCTTACCCACTACCAGGACTGCAGCTGCTGCTGCCTCTGTCCCTCATCGCTACCCCTGCCGGCGCGCGGCACTTCCTGCTACTCACGCCGCGGCCGCCATCTTGGATTCTCACGCCGGCGTTACAGAGCGCGCATCTATCTCTGGCACTTGTAACACGCGCGCCATGCCTGCCTCCGCCCCCCGCTCAGCCCGGGAGTTCTTGCCACGCCTCCTGCACTCTCAGCTGAGCCGTTACTCCCAGCCTCTCAGGAGCTGCTCCTCGTCACGCCCCCGTCCGGATTGGTGGATACTGCTTTAAATACCCTGCTCTGTCACTTCCTCCTTGCTCTGCATAGCTCCTTGCTTCCTGTGTAGCCTGGAAACTGTGTCGTGCTCCTGTTTGTCTTTACTCCTACAGATTTGAACCGGCTTGTCTGACTTCCCTCTCTGGCTCCCGACTTCGGCTTACCCATCACGATTCTTACCTCTCAGACCCTCGGAAACGGCTTTGACTACGGAACTCTCTATACTCCTGAACTCGGCAAGTACAACGACTATTCTAAATCTTAATCCAGGCCTGGCCACGCTACAACCACATCCCGGACCCGCTCCCTCTGCTGTCGGTGTATAATATTCAACATCCCACCTCAGTACAGGGGACTGGCCTGGTCTGCGGGCTGCACAGCGTGACAGGGAGATATTTTAGACTCTGGAGACATTAATTATCATCAGGTTATCTGAAGCTAGTTTATCCTGACGGTAACCCTATGCTAATGAATTAAACAACGACTATGGTTGTTGCATATAATTAGCCTAGTGGATTTGAGTTAAACTCAGGGGAAACTAACATCCATTACTATTTTAGGTAATATAACGATATTTGCCCTGATTTAGCATAGCTAAGTGCATCGGTGCTATTGATTCCTCAGACATCTCAGATCACAGACATGACAAACATACCGTGGAACATTTGATACATGACTTACCAAGTCTCCATTCTGGTCCCTCTTCTGCTCGACCTCGAATAGCCACACTAACACCAGGAACAGAACTTGTCACGGGTTTTATTAAAATAACATTGTTGTATAATCAATAACATTAACCTCTCTAGGCACCCGCCACCTAGCTCTAAACGCTGAAACCAAAGGCCAATGGGAAATCTGTGGCTTGAACCCCAAAATGCCACGGGCCACATCAAGCCTGGTAACACCAACAATACACCTATTTTAGGAGGTCACTCCCATGGAATGACACCACCTTCCCCATGGCCGCACCTCAAGAGGTTCACCAATTTCCCCCCACTTGATAGGGCTGCCACGTGTCTTCTCCAAAAATACAGGACACAATTGGTGCGATGCACACGAGACACACACAACCCACTCTCTGCTTCATGCGATTTCCTCCTCTCCTGGGCTCCACCCCTCATGCTACTGACACCTCATGATTAGCTGCATTACCCAGCAGCATCCAAACAGGATGGAGAAAGTGCCCAGCCCTCTGGCAACAGCTCTGCTCGGGGGAAATTCTGCAGCCCCCCTAGCCGGTCAGGTCACTATGTCCGGAGAGGTAATAGCGGTATACACACACAAACATCGAGAGAGGTAATACCGGTATACACATAACCGCCCAGAGAGGTAATACCGGTATACACATACACGCCCAGAGAGGTAATACCGGTATACACATACACGCCCAGAGAGGTAATACCGGTATACACATACACGCCCAGAGAGGTAATACCGGTATACACATACACGTCCAGAGAGGTAATACCTATATACACATACACGCCCAGAGAGGTAATACCGGTATACACATACACGTCCAGAGAGGTAATACCGGTATACACATACACGCCCAGAGATGTAATAACGGTATACATACACATACACGTCCAGAGAGGTAATACCGGTATACACAAACACTCCCAGATAGGTAATACCGGTATACACATACACGCCCAGAGAGGTAATACCGTTATACACATACACGCCCAGAGAGGTAATACCGGTATACACATACACGCCCAGAGAGGTAATACCGGTATACACATACATGTCAAGTATTCATTCTCGTTTTTTACTGGACAAAGTGTTCAAATACAGGACAGTCCTGTTGAATATTGGACACCTGGCAACCCTACGCAATAGAGCCAAACTAAGCGTGGCCCCCACCGTCATGTCAAACCGACACATAGGGAGGGAGGCCGAAATTCACCACTCTGATTTCAGGTACCCCTTACCAGGGCCGCCAACAGAAATCATGGGGCCCGGGACAAATGAAAGGAGCAGGGCCCCCCGAACACATTGCCCCCCCCCCCACCCCCCCCCCCCCCCCCGAACCCATAGCGCAACTACCACGAAAAAATAACTGGCGCCCGGCCGCGCAGGGGGCTCGGGCGGCCGGGCCCCCCCTGACCCACGGGGCCCGGTACGCCAGTGCCCTTTGTCCCCCCCTGTTGGCGGCCATGCCCCTTACCCTATATACCCCTTATCCTATATACCCACTCCCAAGCCTAGTCACATCACCTCACTTCCTGCCAAACAACCAACCCCCACTTGACCCCTAGCTAGCCAACCCAGAGGGCTCTTTCAGCATGTAGCCATGCGGCCGGCCACTTATTCAGCGTTGGGCTTTCTTTCCCATGCGTGAAAGAGATTGTGTCTTTTAAGTGAAAAACATAAGTGATGACGAATAGTGAGAATGTTATCAATGTGAGTATATATATATATTGTTCTTAATATTTAGATTGTAAGTTCTGTGGGACAGGAATTCCTTCCCAACACTGGGCACTTTTTCTATTTGATGTATTAGAATTCCCTGCGTTGTAATGTCTGTTCTATAAATCCTTCAATACTTCTTACCACCTTACAAATACAATACAAAACATGTTACCCTTTGCTTATGTTACAAAATAGCCTATTCATCACAGAAACATAGCTGTCCAGTCTGATTTTACAAGGCCCAATCATTGGCCCCATAAATGTCCCCTGACTGTAACAACGTCTCATGTTTGTTCCTGTGGCCCAAGTCTCTTGGTAATGGGCTGTAAGACTTTGTAATACTGACGTCAGGTCTCGGGTTAACACCTCAGTCATTTAACGCCCCAACCTGTCAGACACAGACACTAAAAATAGGGTAACATGAGAAAATCTACCAATTAGTGGCAGCGTCAGGTTGCACCCAAACCTGTGTTAATCCAATACGTTTTGTATCCCCAAAGCCTATCGGCCTAGCAGGAGATATATATACATATATACATAAATCCCACCGGACGTACCGGTGTGTGTGTATATGTATATATGTGTGTGTGTATATGTATATGTGTGTGTATATCTACTATATATTTGTGAAATCACTGTATGTCTGCATCCCAAGGGTCAATCGCATTGGACCTTGGGCCTGTCACTCCGGCTCAGGCCATGCCCGCCCCCGCACACCTCTCATTGGCCTACGTCCAACACCAATGCGACACTGTCCCACCCCTCACTGACTCTCATTGGCCTGCGTCCAATGCCCGCCC
>WSYH01016642.1:0-12830 GCA_036426205.1 Ascaphus truei
AAAGGGAAGACAAAGAGAGGCAAAAAACACTGCAATAGTGTATTACCCTAGGACAAGTAATGATATATAATAAAGAGCATTTATTAAATAAAACAATTGATATTACAATTGGTGTGGATAATTAAAAGAAAACAGTTGATCAATAAGATATGTGGGTATAAAACTTCCAAGCGCTTGTGCTTGAGGAAGCTATGCTGCTCCGCCGTGGTAAAATTGAAATCCTACTCACCGGACATGAGTAGGACATGTGCAATGGGTTTAGGGTCTTTGATACAGGAAACACCGCTCGCCATGGGGTGCAGACGTCTGTTGGTGCGGGGGGATCTTCTACAATCCTCGTGGACTCGTTGCCGACAGAGTTTCTTTCGATCGTCTCCTCCGCTGACGTCACCGCCTGGATAGCACTGCTACGGTGTCCCTGAATGGCCAAAAACCTTCCAACACATTTCGAAACACCAATTAATGGGTTTCTTCGTCAGGGATGGTTGCAAAGCTATTCATCTATATGTATATTCAGACATAGGACATTCATTCGGGTGTTCCCAAAAAGACAATCATATCAATTATCCCAATTGAACTATCTGGGGTTTAAAAGGAAGCATAGTCCCATGTAGCAACCATCCCTGACAAAGAAACCCATTAATTGGTGTTTCGAAACGCGTTGGAAGGTTTTTGGCCATTCAGGGACACCGTAGCAGTACTATCCAGGCGGTGACGTCAGCGGAGGAGACGATCGAAAGAAACTCTGTTGGCAACGAGTCCACGAGGATTGTAGGAGATCCCCCCGCACCAACAGACGTCTGCACCCCACGGCGAGCGGTGTTTCCTGTATCAAAGACCCTAAACCCATTGCACATGTCCTACTCATGTCCGGTGAGTAGGATTTAAATTTTACCACGGCGGAGCAGCATAGCTTCCTCAAGCACAAGCGCTTGGAAGTTTTATACCCACATATCTTCTTGATCAACTGTTTTCTTTTAATTATCCACACCAATTGTAATATTAATTGTTTTATTTAATAAATGCTCTTTATTATATATCATTACTTGTCCTAGGGTAATACACTATTGCAGTGTTTTTTGCCTCTCTTTGTCTTCCCTTTATGAGGTTTTCAGCACAAGAAGTGAACTTTTGCACAAGACTCAGCTTCCATTCTATCCTCAGCGCCATAGGAGGTTTCCCCACGCAGACTTCTTATCTGGTTGGAAGATACCAGATTAACCTTTCAGGCAGCTCAAGGACTACCTTCACCATACTCTGTATCACAGGTTTTTGTTTATTGTTTGCATATCACTGTATATTGTTTGCACGAGCGCTATTTGCACTTATCATTTTACCACTCATTTGGCAGTAACCTGTTCATGGGGTGCTGGTGTCAATAAAACACTCCTATCAACTAATGCAACCTTCTGCAACGCATAACGGATATCCTGGGCATCATAGCCTCTCTCACGAAAATGTGCAGCCATCTGTATGAGTGCCCTCTGCGTCTCATCTGGATCAGTGGTGATCCGCTTCACTCTTAGGAGCTGTGAATAGGGAATACCCTTTTTCAGAGGAAGTGGGTGATGGCTAGTTGCACATAAAAATGAGTTCTGTCTGTGATTTTCCGATAGAGCTTTGTGGCTAACATGCCATCAGATTTTTATACTACAGTGTCCAAAAAAGGGATTTCGTTGATGTTGTAGTTAAGGGTAAACCGTATTGTGGATGGAATTCCGTTCAGAGCCGTCACAAATGCCAGCAATTCCTCCTCGTTGCCAGCCCACAACATGAACACATTGTCGATGTAGCGAAGATATTTCACGATGTGTTGTCCATAGATCTCATCATGCATGATGTGTGTACTGCTGCGGCGCATCTGAGTATAACACATCGCCGGTTGTTCCCTGGATTTTTCCTGGAATGCGATGCACTTCACCCGGAGCATGCCGCATTCATTTTGCGTTCTCAGCCACGGCTTGACGCGTGGTTGATGCGTTTATTGAGAATGGTTCGGATTTAATAGGTTGCAATTATTCGCGTGTCCGCCAGATGGCAGATATTCATGAATTGTGATGCGCATGCGCTTCATTAATGTGTCGACTTGCAGGTGTGTCGTTGAAAAAAAGATACTGTACCACAGTGCGCCTTGGCCTTGGACTTGGCCTTGAGACTGAAGGAAGAGGTTGCAAAAATGTATCAATTTAGGCTTTTCAGATTAAAGAAAGACAAAGACCAGTTTCAGTTTCAGTTACACTATTCTCCAGAGATCCGCCGCCCGCCATGAGCGTTCAAGTGCAGCCCGTTTTCAAAAAACCTGACAGAAGTTACGCGTATTTGATATGGGCCGCGATTAATGCAACGGAAGCTAAGATGGCAACAGTTGTTCAAATGTATCAGTATTTTATGGAAAACTATGCCTTTTACAAATTTTCGCCAGCTCCTTATACGTGGAAGCGTGCAATAAGGAAAAGGTTATGTAGCGATCCCTGTTTTTATCATCTTGAGCCACAAATTGTTGGAGGGTATTGGTGTGTATCACTGGCTTTTTCCTGTATCTATGATCGTGCAGACGGCAAAAGGCAAAGGGTCGTAAACCAACTAAGAAACAACCTTCGCTGCCAAGCAATGCACTGGCACCGTCTTCCGATAACGGTCCCACCGTCAGTGAGCCTGAGCCGGATTTCGCTTTCAGTTTCGAGCAAACTTGCATGTACGTAAGCAATTTCCAGCCTCATCAGCTGATTACAGGTGGACTAGTCCCGCTGCAAACTATCAACAAGGATGACCAGGAACACTGGACTGGCAGTGGACCGGCGCCGGCGCCAGCTGAATGGGAAATTCTTTTTTTTTTATATATATATTTTTTTTATTTAGCAGTGTTTCAAAATGAAACTACTAGTTATAGGAGATAAAGGTTATCCACTATATCTATATCTATTATAGATCTATTTTTTTTTATCATTTATTTATTTTTTAGCTGCTGGCAGGTGAAGCATAATTAAGAGGGGGGGGGTGTGTCACCAGAACTGAACGGTGCTATTTTTTAGCTCCAGGCTCCCAAGATACGTAATGGTGTAGTTGCCAGGGTTTAAATGTCCCTCCAGGGGAAACAAAATGGCCACTAAACCTCCAGCCAATAGGAAACCATAACATTATAAAAAACGGGTTGTCTAATCACCCTATGTAATAATGATCTTGAGACCCCGTTGGAATGTAGCACTAGCTGCAGAGTTTGGATGAGTTTCAAAGTGAATGTTCCATGTATTCAAATATGTGCTACTGTGCCAGATCAAATATCACAGAGGGGCATAAAAGGCAACCGTCACCAGTGTGTTGATCTACGGTCCAACGTTCTTTGCCTGGTGGAAAATAATGTTATTGGTGCTATAGTTTTAATGATATAATTTGATGGATTGCGGCTGTTATCCCTTCTTCATGTTTAGACGTTTAAAAAAAAAAGTGAACTATACCCCCACACCAAATAAATGTAAAAAATGTGTGAGTGTGTTTTATTCTGTTTTGGTTGTGGGTTTTTTGTAGCTTAAATTTTATTAGTTTATAATATTATACAATTCAATACATTACAAAATACATTATGTCATGGTGATTCTCATTGTATCCGGAAGTATAACGTTACTAATATCAGTGGAATAGAACTTTAACCTGTGGTCAGACTGGTGGGCCTAAAGGGGTATCGAGACACGGCTCGCTTTCCGGGGTCCATATTATGATGTCAAACCCCCCCTCTAATTGGGGGGGACCAGGTGCAAAAGCTCAGTCACCGAATCCTTAACCATCCGACCGACTAACCGGTTGGCACACAACTCATCCAGACGACGTATACAGAGACAGGTAGACAACTACATGGGTAGACAAACAAACGTGAAGACCGACAAACAATCAACCATATGGACGGACAAACCGGTAGACAAACATTGATCCAAGAGGAAGAGGGGGGGGGGGAAGAGGGGGTTGGAAGTAGGGGGGTAGGGATGGGTTTTAGTGATCGTGAGTGTGTCCCAGAGTTGTTACGCTGCCTCTTTAGGTATGTTACCTGGCTGAAATATGATCAACCTATGCCGAACATGGGTGTAGCACACCTCTCCCAAGGAGAACGGATCTGGAAACTATCATAGCCAGATTGATGCCCTTTCTATCCCCGGGATGTCTGTCTGTGCCAACCAAGGCGTCCAGACTTTTAGATAATTGTTGCCAGTGTCGTTAACCAGACTCGTTAACTTTTCCATCTGGCAGATAAACCAAATATGATTCCGAATTTTTGGGATGGTTGGTATGTCTGAGATTTTCCATAGTGCTGCGATCTCACACCGCGTTGCGAGTGCAAAGTGAGCAATAAGTTTATTGTGAGCTTTAGAGAGACCCACTAATGGTCTGTTCAAGAGAAACAGCCACGGATCTGGGGGAATAGTGAGATCAAACAGTCTCTGTATCCAAAGTCTAATTGTCTCCCAGAATGAGGAGATCCGCGGGCAAGACCACAGCATATGTAGCAGGTCTGCTGATCCTCCACACTGGCGTGGGCACAGCGGGGAGGATCGCGGCACGAACCTTGATAATTTTAGTGGGGTAAGGTACCATCGCATCAGGACCTTATATGCGTTCTCCTTGAGGGTGGTACATATGTAGCACTTTGCTGTGGCTAGAAAAATAGCACTCCAATCCTCGTCTTCCAGACATTCTCCGATGTCTGTTTCCCATCGCGATCTAAATGAGGGTATCTCATGGGCTTGTTCGCTAGAACTGATCACAATCAAAGAGAGGTAAGTCTCTTTGTGTCGGTCTCTGCCAGACAGAGCTTTTCGAAGGATGTCAATTGTGGGTACGGGGCAAATTTGTTGTAGAACGCCCTGATCTGGAGGCATCTAAAGAATTCTGAGTGGGGGATCTCTTTTTCTAATCTGACGTGATCAAACGTTTTAACTTTTCTGTCATGGCCTTCCAGATCTTTAATCCGATTATAACCTTTCTTTTTCCAAATTGATATATTACCGACCGATAGGTCCGGCACGAACTCGGAATTTTTCCACAGGGGTGACATCATAGAGCGTGTCGTTGTAAGGGAATGTTTAAACTTTGTGGCCTCCCAAATTGACAATGAGTTGGTCATTGAGGATAGCGGCATATTAGCACCTTTTCGCACCGTTTTGGGGAGCCAGATTAGATTACGTAATTCTATAGGTTCACATGCTGCGCTCTCTAATTCGACCCATCTCTTAGAACTCGGGTCAGACTGCCATTGTACAATTTGGCTCAACTGTGCCGCTTTGTAATATGATAACAGGCAGGGTACCGCTTGGCCCCCAGCCAAGACCGGCCTTTTCATATTAATTTTGCTGACTCTTGGTTTTTTACCTCCCCATATAAACTTGGAGATGTCGGATTGAAGTGAGTGCAGGTCCTTCAATCTGAGTGGCACTGAGAGAGTTTGGAAGAGATATAAGATACGGGGGATAAAGTACATTTTAACACTATGGATTCTTACTATCCAGGAGATCCTTTTAGATGTCCACTTTTGTAGGTCTGATTTTAGGGTCCGGATTAGGTTGGGGTAATTTGCGTCGTATATTTCTTTGACGTTTCTGGTGATGTGGACACCCAGATATTTTATAGACTTGTGTTGCCAGTGAAATTTAAAGTTTAGTTTTAATAATTTTTCTATATGGCTGGGGAGATTGACATTAAGAGCCTCAGATTTGGATTGATTGATTTTGAAGCCGGAGATTTTAGAAAACCGGTTCAGCAGGTCAAATAGGTTCGGTAGTGAGGTGAGTTGTTTAGTGATCATCAAGAGGATGTCATCTGCGTACAGGGCCGCTTTATGGGTTTGGGAGTATGCGTTTAACCCTGAGATGTCAGGGTTTCCTCTGATTTGCGCTGCCAGGGGTTCGATACAGAGGGCGAATAGGAGGGGAGATAATGGGCAACCCTGTCTCGTACCACTCCTAATTTGGAAGGGCCGAAAGGGGTAGCCTTGGTGTACAACCCTGGCGGTGGGGTTAGAGTACAGCGATAAAATCGCTTCACTCACCCGATCTCCAAAGCCAAATGCCGCAAGCGTCTCCTTTAGGTAGGGCCAGTCTATCCTATCGAAAGACTTTTCGGCGTCCAGACTTAACAACATACTTTGAGCAGTGTCAATATTGGCCAAATCTATCAGATCTATAAATCGACTGGTATTATCTGCGGCTTGTCGGCCCTTGATAAATCCGACCTGATCTGGATGTATGAGTCTGGGTAGGATAAGACATATTCTATTGGCCAGTAACTTAGCATACAGCTTGATATCTGTATTGATTAGTGATATGGGCCTGTAACTTTTGCAATATAGTGGGTCTTTCCCTGGTTTCGGGATGATTGATATAGACGCCTGTAACATCTCCCTGGGGATGGGGGCTCCCGCTAAAATAGCGTTGAATACTTGGAGCAACCTTGGGGAAAGCAACTTGATAAATTTCTTGTAGTATAACCCTGAGAAGCCGTCTGGCCCCGATGCCTTTGAAGGTTTAAGTTCCGTAATGGCCTGTGTCAACTCCTCATGTATGAAGTCTGCATTTAGGGAGGCTCTGTCTGATTTTGCGTTCAGTTTCGAGCAAACTTGCATGTACCTAAGCAATTTCCAGCCTCATCAGCTGACTACAGGTGGACTAGTCCCGCTGCAAACTATCGACAAGGATGACCAGGAACACTGGACTGGCAGTGGACCGGCGCCGGCGCCAGCTGAATGGGAAATTCTATGGTGAGTATTGTTGCCGTATTATTTTCTGTGTTTTTTTTTATTTTGACAATACAGTAACAATATCGGCGCGATTTGAAAGTCAAGCGATTGTCCTGTAAGCAATATCATTGGCTGAGCGGCTTCTACAGTACTGTACTGCAGATACTGAACTATTGGTGGAACGCTAGGCACATGCGCATTGGAACCTTCTTGAAACGCATATGCGTGTCATTACATCAACGGTAGGCGCATGCGCATGTAAACCGGAGACGCCCCCCCCCCCCCGACCCGAGAAAATTATTGGTGGGACTAGCTGGGAACGTCTTTAGGGGGCTGAACATTACAGTGAAACTTTTCTTTTTGTTTTTCCTCAGAAAATAAAACGGCTAATGGAGGGATTTCGATGGATAATATCGCTGCACATTGCTGAATCGGATTTAAAAAGCCACGTACCGGAGTCTACAATTTAGTGGCCGTTGTTATTGCTTAGGATAGAATACTGTACCTGAAACAGTATGCTGATGTTTTCCGGCCGTACAGTATACAATACAGTTTTATATACAGCAGCGGCAGCTTTTATTCGAGTAAAAGCCGCCGGCTGCATGCGTCTGGGAAGCGGGTAGCCGCGGCGCGTGGCGGCGCACTGTGACGTCACAGTCACATGCGCGCCCGGCTTCCCCGTCTTCCCCGGCTTCCCCAGGCTTCCCCGACACCCCTGGAGATCAAATTAAGGTAAGCGGGGGTGCGGGGAAGCAGAGGGGCAGAGCAGGAGCCGGGTTCGGGGTCGGGAAGGGGGGGTAAATTGCGCGCGAAGTGGAGGGGGGGTGCGTGGGGGAAACGCGGCGGCGCGCGGTTATTACTGGCGGCAGCTGGGGTAGATCTCGGCATGCCACCGGCATTTAGTGCAATAAAAGATGTCGCTACTGTAGTGTGTAATAAACCCGGAAAAATAAAAACTATGCATTTATTCTACATGTATTATAGAACAGTACAGTATGCGTCTTCTATTTTTTTTTATACTCTTTTCTTTTTTTTGATACTCTTATACTGAGCATGCCTACAGTATACAGTGCAGTCCAGTATGCCCCGACATTCTAGAAACACTGTATTTTGTTACAATGGAGCATATGGAACAATGTAAAACAAATAAACATGTTCTTTTATTGGTGGAGTACTGTAAGTACAAAAACATTTATTTACAAATACTGTACAATGTGGAAACATTTTAAGTGCACAGCAATTCCAAACATCAACAGGTGTATGGTTTACTGCTACAGTAGTGAAAACATTTATTTATGTATATAAAGTTAAAACATTTACAGTCAGTCAGTATGGTTTACAGTACAGTCACATGCTTTAAAAACAAATTCTTTATTCATAAATTATACAAAACCCAACATCCTCTTTATTAAAGTCAAAACAAACTGTATACAGTGGGATGGTCTGAAAAACAGTCTGCACCAGTACAAATACAAGTTGAAAAACACACAACATCTTTATTTACAGTAAGTACAGCAAGTTAAAAAATGTAACTGTACCTGTGACAAAAATCAACATCTCCTTTATTAAAGAAACATACAGTGCAGTATACAGTACAGTGGGATGGTGTGCAAAATGGTCAGTCAGGCCTGCACCATTGCACCACGACAGTCCTCGAGGGCAGCAGGCAGGCCTGATTTTCAGGACAACCTTACCTTGAAAACCGTGCCTGTTTGCGGCCTTCAGGGCCTGGAATTGTGCAGGTACAGCACAGTACAGTAGGTCCTGTGTGTTACAAGTTGCAACATTTGTGTATAGAGTACATACAAGTTACAAAACACAAAACAACATCTCCTTTATTTAAGTACAGCAGGTCAAAACATGCACAATACAGTTCAGCACAACTGTACAGGTAAGTCCTCCACATGGTCCGTCCATGGCCGATGCCTTGCATGGCACAAAACGCCATTAATGCAGTCTCGAACGCCTCTCATTACAGGATCTGTAATTGGATAAAAGCACCGCAATTCGTCCATAATGTTCTGTCTTAAATTAACAGGAAGCGCTTTTTTTACGCAATTTCCCTCGTAGTTCACTGTGAAGGCCCATTCGCAGTACAACGAGTAGGGAACCTGGTGCCTAAAAAGTAACAAGGCATACTTGTGGGGTGCACCAGAACTCTTCACCCTATACTTTTCCCTGAGTGCCACTGGCATATCGCGCAGGGTGATGTCGGGCACCACATCAATGCGAGCGTTTGTAGTTCTTCTGTGAGCGGGTGTACTTGAGGCGACGGGCGATGGTAGGTTGTCTGGGAGTAAGCTTTCCTCCGGTCTTGGTCGCCGTGTTGTCTCCTGGCGTGGTCTTGACGGGGTTGTCATGTTATCCTCCTCCTCAACGGCATACATGTACACTGCATCTTCTGGTGGAGGGGGTGCGCTTGGTGATGGAAGGGGGTAGAAGGTCCCATTCATCACATCCATGTCAACCCCCTGCTCTAGCATTGGGGAAACAGGGGCATTAACACCGAGCAAATAATGTATGCCCGCTATGTCAGCCTCTATCTTCTGCATCCGCTGCTCCATGGCTAGCATTATCTCCAGAAGCAAATCTATCTTTGCCAGAACAATAGAGTTCCCGGGGATATCCACACTTATCCCATTGAGCATCCGGTCTAACGAGCTGCTTCTTGTGCATGGCGTCTGGACATCTGGGTGGATGGGTGCTATGGAGGATGAGATGGGTGGAGGAGGTGACCTGTGGATATCCGGTAGAGGAGAAGTGGCAGCGTCGTCGAAGAAGGATGGAGAAAGTGAACTTTGGATTTCCAGGCGAGAAGCAGAGTCGTCCAAGGGCAAAGGAGAAAGTGACCCGTGGATTTCAGAGGCTGCAGCGTCTTCGAAGAGGGGTAGAGAAGACGGCCTGAAGATTTCCGGGACAGCGGCGGCAGAGTCGTCGAAGCGTATGGGAGGTGGTGGTCTGCGGGTTCGATGGGTTGGCTGCCAATCGTTTTGCGTCGACAGTACAGTAGAGGCAACTCTTATTCGAACAAAAACCAGTGGCAATTCCCCAAAAAACCCAGGAAACACCCAGGTACATTCTGAATACATGCCTTAAACTTTCCTTAAACTAGCCCCAGCATTTCTGCATTGATTTATGGCCTATCAGATTAACAGCGGGGGTCCCTGGCAGTCCCATTCAAACTGAATTGGAATGCCAGGGATCCCTGCTGTGTTAATCCTATGGGTCGTTAGTCAATGCAGAAATGCCTTAAACGTGCCTCAAACTAGCCCAGAACATACCCAGCACATACCCAGCACATACCCAGAATGTAACCCGGCT
Source organism: Ascaphus truei (assembly GCA_036426205.1). NCBI lineage: Eukaryota > Metazoa > Chordata > Amphibia > Anura > Ascaphidae > Ascaphus > Ascaphus truei. The sequence goes on from WSYH01016642.1 coordinate 10,043, forward strand.
AGTTTACGGCAAATGTTAGAATAAATGTTGCCTCTACTGTACATCGCCGTATATCTTCTTGACATAATATGGCTTACGTCTATGAAAACCCTTAGTCTTTGGAGTCAGCGGAAGGTTTTCTTTATTGGCCTTAGCCTGTCGCTTTGGCCTTGGCGTGGAAACGGCTGCCGCCTTTTGCTTTTTCTGCTTGACAGGCACGGCAGAGGCGAGTGGGTTCCTGCGTCCATAGAATCAAGGTCTCTCCATGGAAGCAGGTGGCACAATGCACTATCTGGACAAGGGCAAGGTCAGATAAACATACAGTACTTTAATCGAGTGGTGGGCCATGCAAAGTGGTAACCTTTTATGCATGGCAGCGAGGTACAGGTGTTGAAAGTGGGCGTGTGAGTCATTACCGTATAAATACACCATCCATTTTGTGGATTCACTGCACATTGAATACACATCGACTAAACATCGAATATACATTCTTGTGTTTGAATTGTATTTCTCCCTACTCGCAGCAATGGTTGTTAAGAAGATTTCCAAGGATCTCAGCACGCGAATTAAGGAGATGTACACGAGCGGACACCGAATTGCTGATAACCAACGCTGGTTAGCTACTTCTGGCATCATTGTGCCAGCAACCACCGTGTGCTATCATGCATAAGGAAAAAACAGAGACCGCAAAAGGGCACCAAGGGTAACTAACGCGTAAGTAAACAGTATCTTTATATTGCAACAGTATACACTACCGACACACTTTATTAAAGTGTGGCCGGTTCCGCAAGCCGGGAGATTTCCCGGCTTGCTAGTGGCCGCCCCTCGGCGTGCTGCGCGTCATAGACGCGCGGTCACGCGTCTTCGGGAGCCAGCGCCCCCTGCACGCGCGTCCAGGGCTCCCCGAGGGAGCCCTGGTGTCCCGCGATGTGCGGGACGGCGGCAGGGGGTTCCGGGGGACCCGGCGGACCGGGCAGCGGTAGGGAGAGCGCCCCGATCGGACGGCGCTCTTCCGCTGCTTCGGCACGCGCCCATCACACTCGGGCACGCGCCAGGCTACTGCTGCGGCCAAGAACGGGCAAATGCTCGAATAAACTTGGCCGCAGCAGTACAGAATATATTTTGTATCTGTATATTGCAACAGCATACAGAATATATTTTGTATCTTTATATTGTAACAGTAAACGGAATATATTTTGTATCTTTATATTGCAACAGTAAACGGAATATATTTTGTATCTGTATATTGCAACAGTAAACAGATTATATTTTGTATCTTTATATTGCAACAGTAAGCGGAATATATTTTGTCTCTGTATATTGCAACAGAATACAGAATATATTTTGAATCTTTATATTGCAACAGCATACCGAATATATTTTGTATCTTTATATTGCAACAGCATACAGAATATATTTTGTATCTTTATATTGCAACAGCATAAAGAATATATTTTGTATCTTTATATTGCAACAGTAAACGGAATATATTTTTTATCTGTATTTTGCAACAGTAAACGGAATATATTTTGTATCTGTATATTGCAACAGCATACAGAATATATTCTGTATCTTTATATTGCAACAGCATACCGAATATATTTGGTATCTTTATATTGCAACAGTAAACGGAAAATATTTAGTATCTGTATATTGTAACAGTAAACGGAATATATTTTGTATCTTTATATTGCAACAGTAAACAGAATATATTTTGTATCTGTATATTGCAACAGTAAACAGAATATATTTTGTATCTTTATATTTACTGTATATTGCAACAGTATATATATTTTGTATACTGTATAAACAATATATTTTCTTAACATTGCAGGTAGACAAATCTCCTGGTGGACCAAATAAGTGAGGAGAATGATGAGAACAGTGCATTAAGGGTCAAATACACTCTGCAGGAAAAGCACAATCTCGCTGTATCCGAGACCAGCATAAAGAAGATGAGACGCAGCATTGGATGGAAATATTGACGTGTGAGGTTGGTACTGGACAGTACAGGAGGTTAAAGTGTTGTTTCGGAAACTGTACTGTACAGCTAAAATTATTTTTTCCTTGTCATTACAGAGCATACCCCATGATACGGGACGCTAACAAAATCAAAAGAGTGGTCCAGGCCCAGGCATGTATCGACAGTGGGGAAATTTTCCAGGATTGCATCTTCACTGATGAGTCTACTGTGTCGCTGGAGAGATTTGCAACCTTTGGGTTCCACAAAAAAGGCCGCATATCTTTGAAGCCGCGGCCAAAACACCCCATGAAGCTGCATGTGTGGGGTGCCATCTCTAGGCGTGGACCATTGTCATCTTTGAAGGTAAAATATACGAAATATAATGTAGCCATATGCACTGTACTGTACTATTGTGTATTTTTTTTGAGCACTTTTCTTTTCTTGCTATAGGAATCATGTATAAAGCTTTCTTCCAAGACAACATTGTGCCTGAGATTGTGCAATACATCACACGCAAGTTCCCCAATGGTCACTGCTTCTACCAGGACAACAACCCGAAGCACACCGCGTCAACAGCGCATATCCTTGAGCGCAGTATCAACTGGGTGAAGACGCCAGCGAAGTAACTGCAGCAGACCATGTCCCATTTTTGTTCCCCACTGTTTTTACTGTGTACTGTACTGTATCTCTTAAACTAATTGTCCTTTTTTTCCAATGACAGATCGCCAGACTTCAATCCGATCGAAATGGTCTGGCATCAACTGAAGGACCATATCCAGAAAGTGGCGAACCCTCCAAAAAGGACGAGTTGTTGAAAGGCATAATGAGTTTTTGGAATGATGTACT
>WSYH01016644.1:0-12829 GCA_036426205.1 Ascaphus truei
TACTGAGATTGGTAGTGTTTGTTACTGAGATTGGTAGTGTTTGTTACTGAGATTGGTAGTGTTTGTTACTGAGATTGGTAGTGTTTGTTACCGGGCAAGGCCCACTCGAGGCTAATCGCTAGTTGTTTGGTGTACACACACTATTCAGCCCTGGATTGCAAGAGTTCCCTCAACGCCGGGCTGCAAAGGCCGATGAAGGAGAGTGCTAGTGACCTGACCCCACCCGGTCGTGGGTGGCTTGGCGCCAGGGGTTGTGGACTAGGTATCGCTGCGCTGCCGCGCGTGCCCCGTCCCTGGGCTCACTGCACTTCTGGCCTACATGGGAACGGATGTATCAACCCTTCGGAGTCTTGTACCTCTCCTGAACACGCATGCTCGGAAGAACCCACAACTCGCCCTACCGTGAAAACGGGAACACGGTTCTTTCCCGGGCAGAAGCCTCATCACGCTTCAGCAAGTTCCTGGATGGCCCATGATACCTCGCTGCTTTCCCTGGATTATTTGCGAGACCCCGTGTTTTCCCTTTCCGAATTTCCAAGTGAGGCCTGGGTGTCATAACTGCGACCCTGTTATCTGGCAAAGCCAAATGGACTGTGTGGAATTCCCGCGTGGATGCAGAATGACTACGGTCTTGTGAAAAGCAAGCTGCTAACCCAGTTACCCTGACCCCAGATCTTACAGGGCAAGTCCCGACGGGGGTTGGTACTCCCCGGAGAAGTCCATAACAGCACCTATGCCGTTGATGGATTTGCAACTGGACTCAGAGGTGGAAGGGGAAGGAATTACAAACATTTCCATACCCTGCAAACTTATCTTTTCAGAAGCAGCTTGCTGCAGCAGCTTCCCACAGATTTGATGGGATGGGTCATGCCATAAACCTCAACTATGAAGGCTTCAGTCTAAAATGTCAGATGAGTATGTGGCAGACCGAGTTGCAATTAAGCCCTGTAGCACCCAAAGGAGTGGGCGTGCCCATGTTGCTAAGACACCCCTCATGGACACACAGCCTGCTGCAGCAAACAACCACCCCCAAGGCTGCAGAGTTTCAATCATAATGGGGTGTTATTCCTGCAATAAAGTGGGGGGCACCAGGCCAGATTGTCCGGACGTCCCGCCCGTGACCATTCCAATGGACCCCATACAGGGGCACGCTCACCATCTGCGAGGCCGGTCGCCCTATGTGTACTGGCACACACCGAGGGAGCCAATATCCGTGAGAACCAGCCCACCAAGGATGCCCAGGCAGAGAGACTGCACTGCCACCATCGTACCTCAGCAGAGACGGAGACATCAGGTTGCTTCCACATCGGGATGCAGCCCGCGATGTCCGGCAGAAGTCTCTGCATAAGGTTACCATCGGATACCAGCAGGCGGATGGCTATGCCTAGACTCCGGTAAAACCACCGTGACTTGTCCGCTGTGATGATGGTGCGGCCCCGGGGATTCTCCCGGGCACCAGGATGCAGTGACCATGCCAGACGAGGTCCGCGGTCACTCCAGTTTGCCCGGGTCTTTTTGGAATGGGGTGGCCGGACGTGACATGAGAAGTTGTGGTTTTGCCAGGGTTAGATGCCGAAGTCTTGCTGGGTAACGACCTATGACCATGTACCTGTGTTTTTACCACTGAGCTGGCGCCTGTGCCCAGTGATCCGCAGGAAGCAAGTCAGCAAGGATCGCAGCAGACCACCCCTTCCTCCCTCATTGGGACCGTTCATTCCAGTAGTCTCGGCAGCGACGCAACAGTTACGCCAGACTCCAGTTCGCTTTCTGACACTGACCCTTACTGTTCCTTGTACCTGTTCCCTGTCCCCCTTACTCAGATGTGCCGTGGGGTGGCCAGATTTAGGTCCCAGTTTTAGGGATGCAGTGCGAACTGATCCCACTGGGATGTCATGAATGGCGGGCGTCCGATTCTAAGCCAAGCAGGGGTCTGATTACTTCTTGTGTCACCGCGGGCTCCTGTAGTAAGGAGAGCAAGGCGACCGGGGACTGTGTGAGATGAGGTAGGACGGGGAATAGACAGCTATGGTACCCCGGGCATATAGGCTCAGTTGGTTGCTTAGCCTCACTCCATTCCACTAGCGGTGCTCAGGGGTCGCTCGGGACGCGAGCCCGGCTTTGCAGCGTACTACTGGCCGGGGGCATCAGTAGCCGTTTGGAGTCTGCCTATCCCTGTGTGCTGCCAGCGAGTAGGTAAGGCGGTGACCGGTGAAGGCATCCCTTAACCGTTCCGGTAATAGGAAACCCTTTCAGCGGGTAGCTATGGACCTCATGGGACCCCTCTTGTTCCAGCTGGGTCGGAAAGCTCTACATTCTCACGGTTGGTGGATTTTGCCACCCGGTACCCTAAGGCGGTAGCACTTGCCAGTATTGTAGTGCTGGGCTCTAGCTAAATCTCTGTTAAGCCATTTTTTATCTAGGTAGTTTTTCCCCTAGTGAGATCCTAAACCGAATCAGGGGTCGCAGTTCATGAGTGAATGCTCCAGTGTCTCTGGGATTCGTGTTGGGTGATAGCACCACGCACACCCTTACCACCCCCAAACCAACGGACTATGTGAGAGGTTCAATTTACCCTGAAGCAGATGCTTGTGAACATTATAAGAGGCCGAAAGGGAAAGACTGGGAGATTCACACCTGCAGCATTTGCTTGTTTGCATACCGAGAGGTCCGGGCAAGAATCCACAGGCTCTCTCCCTTTGAGCTGCTATAATGGTCTCAGGGTTACTTGGACTCTGGACGTATTCCGTGAGGGATTGTAAGGGGATACTACAACTACTGAGGCTTTTGTGCTTCAGTATTTGATATATCTCAGAGACCAGTTAGAGATGCTCATGGTTAGCACAAGGACAAGCTAGGGCGTTTCAACCAGCCGAGACTTGGTATGAGTCAGAATCCCGTGCAGAGGAGTTCACAATCCAGGACAGCAGTACTTTTTTTCTCTTTCACTTCAAGCCCATTCAGGAGAACAAATTAATGGCGCTGGTCGTGGGCCAGTATCCGATACTGCGAAAGATAACGAGTGCAACTATGTATGAGGCATGTAGTTCTGAACATGGAGAAATAGCTTTCACATCACGGCTGGGGGGAAGGAGTAATAGCAACCGAGTGTGGCGTCGTGTGCGGGCCATTTCAGCCCACGATGGGGGATTCCTTGTGAGCAATGCTCTGCCTGATCTCCTGGTGAGGCTAGCAGGGAGGTAAACCGAAGGTCATGTTGGATAGGGGCCATCTGAGTGTCAGGCAGAGAGCAGAAGCCAGGCTATGCTAGAGAAGTATTGGGCTCGTTCTCGATGCACCAGGGGATCTGAGCCTCTGCATCAGCCTCTTATAGAGTGTCAGCAGAGGTTAAGGTCAGTATAGATAGGGAGGTGAAAAGATGCTTGCCCTAGGGGTACTTGTACCGTCCCAGAGCCCTTGGCTTGTCCGGTAGTCTAGTTCCTAAGCAGGAAAATCGCCCGTTCCTGTGTGGCCAACCGGCACTCAATGCAGGCACGGTGTCAGATCCTCCCGCCATGCCCCAGCATGGATGAGTTGGTTAGATGAACTACGCTGGGGGCCAGGTCATCTGACGACTATGGATCTCAGAAAGGGTACTGGCAGACCCTTTGACCCGGAGGCTAGAGAGCAGTCTGCTTTATTCCCCAAGTGACCTCTATACTTTCTAGGGATGCATTCGGGATAACATTCACCGGCTAACCTTTCAAACCAACGCCTGGTCAATCGCTTTGCTGGAGGTATGCCAAGGGTTTGCAAGGGCATACTTGGACGACATTGCTGTCTTTAGTAATTCGTGGGACTCACACTTAGGGCATGTAGCTGCGGTGCTAGCACAGATTAGGGAAACGGGACTCACGTTGAAAACCCACCCAAGTTCTTAGTGGGATGGCAGAAGTAGTGTACCAGGCACAAGAGTGGTGGGCGGCAATCTTAAGCCAGAACCACTAAGGTGTAAGCATAGTGGCAGTGCCTCCAAACCAAGAAGCAAGTCATGGCTTTTTCCTAGGCACCGCAGGCTACTACAGAAAGAATGTCCCTCATAGACGCGCCATTGCCAAAACCCACCTGACTGACTTGCCCAAAGCGACAGTCTTGCTGGTAGCTGTCTCCTGCCTGTGAGGTCTCGTTTCACGCATTGATACTGCACTAGCAGCGCCCCCCCATCTTGCGCTCAGACTATGAAAAAAGTTCCTGGTGCATACTGATGCCGTCGGACCTATGGCATTGGTTGGTGCTGTACTCAGCCAGGGGGGAGGAGGCAGTGAACAAGCCCAGTGGTGTATTTACCCGCAAGCTGCTGCCCAGAGAGGTGCATATGCCACCTTGAGAAGGAGTGTCTGGCTAGATGTGGGCCTCTAAAGAAGTTACAGAGTCTATGTAGAAGCACTTCACCCGGCTGGTAGGTGCTCGAGGGGGTACTTATCTGATCTGCCGGTGCGCTGTATCCAGGGAGGTCCAGACATCCCAGAGGTACTTGGGAGCAAGGAATGGAAGCAGGCACAAACTGTCTTAACAAAGGTCAGTTTAGTGTGGCACCAAATTATTTGGTGGCACAATAAACTGCACCTTTAGTAGAACCGGTGCCTGCTTCCCTTCCTTGCTCAAAGAGTTCCAGCAGCCTTATTTGTAATGGCAGACATTTCAACTGGTAATGCACTGACCACAAATCCTTTGAGTTGTTACAGAGGGTGTCGTGGGAAATGCTAAACTTCTGCGATTGAGTCTTGCCTTACAGGAGTGGAACTTCCCCTCCACACAAGACGGAAGTGAGCATGGTAATGCCTGATGGGCCTTCCTGCCAGGACAGCCCTCAGGATACTACTTCAAGAGCTGCAGGTCAGCCCAGCCACCGAACGGTCCCTTCGTTTTGAGTGGGGGAGGTGTCCGTTCGTTTTGAGTGGGGGAGGTGTGACGGGGGAGGAAGGGGTTAAACTGATTTGCTATGCATTACTGTGTTTGCCCTGTCCCAGCCATTTTTATCCCATTGCGGCCATTCCCGCCTGCCAGTTAAAAAGGAAAAATGCATTGCTTGCCATATAACCCTCTACCAACCGACACATGATGGCAGTCTAGATGCAGCTGGCATTTCAATGAAGAAATACTAAATTCAGAACGAAAGCACCCCAGCCTGATTTTTGAGGTGGCAAGTACATTAAACAGACATGGCGCATACATATCATTTTTTACAGTTATGACACGAATAAAACATGGCGTTTTATTAAAGTGGTATAAACGCAGATTGTAAATGTAAGGCAGGGTTTTTTTTTGTAAGTCCAAGCAGGAATGACTTGGCACAGTCTGTGATAGGGGTGGACTGCGCTGGGGTATTTTTATGACGTAGCCTCAAGGGATCGCTGAATGAAAGCATCTCCCTTCTAAAAGAGTGTCAGGTTATGAAAAGACCCAGCAGACCCATACTGTATTTAAAACTGACATACTGATCACAAGCAGATGTCAGCTAGTGACCATCAGGTCAAATTCAGACTTAGTGGTGCAAAGATATGGGTGTAGCCCAGTATGGCTAAGTGGCATGTGCTTATCCTACCCCTGCGCCCTGCCCACCGGACATCCCTTTTACCAGTCTTAATGAACTGTGGTCCTTGGGTCTTCGTGGGGTTTTTTGTTCCCCCAGGGGGAGTGTCTCCCATGTTAGATAGCTTTGGGCAGTCTATAACTGTGGCTCCCCAGGTATCCCAGTGTGAGTCCTGAATTTATCCATGATGTAAGAATGCAAGAGGCGTTGTTCCGCACAGCATCAACTGTTCTCAGAGTGAGGGTTCATAACAACATAACACAGGACTTTTAAAACCAGGCTGCATTCCTTGCACTGGCAAGCAAAGTCCCATTTCTTCGTTCCCTTCTCCCAGTAATTGTTTTTTAACGTGTATTCGCAGAGTCCGTGGTTTGTCTATTAAGGAAATAATTCACAATTTATTTTTGCAACTTGTTCTGTTTCAACACTCAAGTACCCCAGAAATATCATGTGTTGATAAAGTTGGTGTCATCGTGACAATCAACGTCAAGTCTCCTTTGGGTACTAGACTATTGTGGAAGGATGCCTACCACGCTGCCAGAGGGATGCCGCCTGCACCGCTTATATCATGCTTTTTGCGCTTTGGTGTGTTACCTCCCTTTCCTCCTCATAACATCAATGTGTTGTATATTCTATGCTATTTGTCTGCTGCACTTTGCAGCGTTATCAAACACCTCATACACCCTGAATCAACATATAGTATAAAATATGTTATACGGCTTAAGCCCTTTAAGTTTATTGCAAGTTGGTTGGTGAGTGGGACAGGAGCTTTAAAACTGCTCCTCTGTGCCTTCCTTAGAAAGTTTCTATTGGCCATATACAGTATAAGCAGGTCATCCTGCTCACTTCCCTCCTCAGTATATCTGAACTGGGGGGTTCCCCCCACCCCCACGCGTATAAAATAACCCCCCCTTTTTTGGTTTTTAACTTGTTAAAATAAAAGCCTTTTTTTTTAAGCTTGTTGACTTCCTTAAAAAAATATATATATATTGTAATGTCCGATAAACAATAATGTTAGTTTCCTTAAAATTATATGTTTATTTCCTGTTGGGAAACAGAGACTGGGTTCCAGTCACTTGATGATATCATCCTACTTAATGCAGAAGACTCGGCAGAAGGTCGAGGAAAGGTCAAGGAAAGGTACTTTGCTGAACATCATGATCAATACAACACAGCGATGTCAAGATAAAAGTTAGAGCTGGGCCATGCTACCAATGATTCTGCATACCTACTTTTCCACTTTAATGAGGGAAATGGTGCCAGATCTTATAGCCATTTATATTAAAAACAGAAAAATCTTTTCTCACCATGGTTCTTAATCGGTCTCAGTAGGATGCACATCTGAGGCGGTGACAAAACTGAAGTACTGAAAATTAAGTCACCACGCCTGGTTTTATTCATTACATTTCCCCCTCGGAATGATGGCTATTATTGCCCATATGACTAAATGGGTGCTCTTCGATAAGATGACTTTCAGTGCTGGAATACTCCATCTCTTGTCGTGGGCTGTTTTATACAGCGCCAGGTTTTCAATGAGCAGACAGCCCATTAGTAAATATATGGCCCTATTTGTTAGGCCAAGCAAAAACATTTTCTAACGCTAGACCATTGGACAGTTTCCCTTGGGCCTGTCCGATCCTATAAAGAAACGATCACTGTGCCGGGGATAACATGATACGGAGATATTCACACCCAAACATTTTTTTTTTAACATCAAGGAGAGCAGTTGCCCCGCCTTCCATCTTTACCACATCAAAGGATTTGTGCTTTCATTTTTTCACACCTTTGAGCCACTACTGGCTGCGCATTTCCCGAGCAGACATCAGGGACTTTTATCGGGTCAACTCAAATAATAAGAAAATAATCTGCTCTCAGCTCAAGACCATAGAGGGGAAGGTGGGTGTCCTGTCTAACTCGAGCACAGAGAGGGTAGATGGGTGTCCTGTCTACTCGAGCACCGAGAGGGGGGTGGGTGTCCTGTCTAACTCAAGCACAGAGAGGGGGAGGTGGGTGTCCTGTCTACCCTCGAGCAACAGAGAGGAGTTGTGGGTATCCCGGTCTCAACTCGACACAGAGAGGGGAGTGGGGTGTTCCTGTCTAACTCGAGCACAGAGAGGGGGAGGTGGGTGTCCTGTCTACCCGAGACAGAGAGGGTAGGTGGTTGTCCTGTCTAACTCGAGCACAAGAGGAGGAGTGGTGTCCTGTCTAAAACGCGAGCACGAGAGGGTAGGTTGGGGTCCTGTCTACCTCGAGCACAGGAGGAGGCGTGGGGTGGTCCTGTCTAACTCACCACAAGAGGGGGAGGTGGGTGTCCTGTTAACTCGAGCACGAGAGGGAGGTGGGGTCCCTGTCTACCTCCGGCCAGAGAGGGGAGAGTGGGTGTCCCTGTGTACATCGAGCACATAGAGGGGGGAGGTGGGTGGTCTTGTCTAACTCGAGCACAAGAGGGGGGAGGTGGGGGTGTCCGGTCTAACTTGAGCACATAGAGGGGAGGTGGTGTCCTGTCTACCTCGAGCACAGAGAGGAGGGGGGTTTCCTGTCTAACTCGAGCACAGAGAGGGGAGGTGGGTGTCCTGTCCTAACTCGAGCACAGAGAGGGAGTGGGTTCCTGTGTAATTCGAGCACAGAGAGGTGAAGGTGGGTGTCCTTTCTAACTCGAGCACAGAGAGGGGTAGGTGGTTTCCTGTCTAACTCGAGCACGAGAGGGGAGGTGGGTGTCCTGTCCTAACTCGAGCACAGAGAGGGAAGGTGGGTGTTCCCTGTCCTAACTCGAGCACAGAGAGGGTGAGGTGGGTGTCCTTGTACTCGATCACAGAGAGGGGAGGTGGTGTCCTTCTAACCTCGAAGCACAGATAGGGGAGGTGGGTGTCCTGTCTACTTGAGTGTAGATCGGGATAGGTGGGGTGCCCTGTCCATTCAAGACAAATAGGGAGGAAGGTGAGTCTCCTGTCTAACTCATGCACCGATAGAGAGGTGTGTTTTCCTGTCTAACTCACGCGCAAAAGGGGGGTGGTGGGTTCCTGTCTAAAAGCGCTTTTTATGTGCCAAAACGCCATATACAGCAAGCCGCCTCACAATGCTGCAACACCGCTTCGACGCCTCCACCACCTTTCCCATTCCAGGGACTCGCACTGCTCCCTTCCATGCAGCTTCGCCACTGCTCACCCTCCCCAACCCTCGGGCCTCATCACTCACCGCCTGCGTAATTACAAATTCACGGAGAAGAGCTGGATATCCTTGTGACCATGTGATAGGAATTACACAAGGTTTTTGGCTCTCGAGGCTGGCAAAACCCTACCCTACCAAGAATGGCCCTCTGGCACGCCATGGTAGATGACAACACGCCCAAGGAGTGGCTGCCGCACGACAGCAACGGTCAAAAAGCGATGGGCTGAGTACGCGAACGCAAGAATGAGGTGAGAAGCTGAAAGAGGCCTGCGGAGCACGTAGCGCAGACCGGGCGTCAGCCCCCTCAGCGTCTGATGTTTAGCGCCATAACATCGGATACTGAAAAACTCTTCTCATAAAATCGGACGAAAGTTCAGGGGAGCAGCAAATTCCAACAGCTGCCTGAGGCAATAAGGCTGGTAAATAATCTTATTATCATCTTTTTATACTGTAGGGGGCCATGTGTTTTAGTGTACTGGATAGTGGCAGAAGCTTCTGGACAATAATATCTTTCCTTTTCTTATTACAACATAATAGGGAAAAGGAGAAGTGCAGGGCCGTGTTGATCCTTCTGTTCCATGTAGTAAATGCAGGAGGCTGACACGAAGTATGGGGTATGATAACCTTTTATTGACCTACAAAGTAAGTTAAATGTTACAAGCTTTACAACCCTCCACCTCATCAGCTGTGGCCGAAATAACAAAACACATATAATATACAGTTATGTAGAGGGGTAGCGTTTATAACAGATCTCCCTCTTACGTATATTATTTTGGCCGTTTTTGTATTCTGCATACCCGATTACAGGACCCCTGAGAGGTTGAAAAGCTTGTCACATTTCAACACGTTGGACCATGCAAGGCACCCTAACCCCCTTTCCGCTCACATCCGCGTTACCACATGGTCAGAAAGGGACAACACGCTACCCACCCATCTTTGGCTCATACAACAACACAGTGTACATACTCGACCCCAGCCTGCTTTACACATACATAGTCAGATTAGTATACAGATGGCCTTACATTTAACCTCCTTGCTTCTAACATCTAATAACTGGGTGAGATACTTAGTCTGTAATTTGTGTTATGTGGGAGTTATGAGGAAGAGAACAAATAACCTCCTGTGAAATATTTTTTATATCTCACAAAAAGTGACTCAGTTATGCAAACAGATTTCTCCGTTCATTGTTTCTCCCTGGATCAATCTTCCTTTTTTTATGTTTACTAATTAGGCCAATGTCCTTGAATATGTCCTTCGTTAAAAAGATGTCCAACATTCCTAAATATATAGCCATTGCACCTGCCCTCACTGTCTCCTTTTCAGTGCTAAATCCACCCCAGTGGCAGATTAAAAATGTTTTTTGCGCATATAGACACTTACCCTGGACGGCCGCCTCCTGCAGCGCACCCACCTCTTCTGAAGCCATCGTGGCGTCAATGGCGTCGGCAAAGTCACGACGCATTTGCCAAAAAACACGATTCCATTGAACTTCACATTGTGATGGCAACGCATCGTCTTGTGTCACGCAGGGTCATTTGCGCCCCGATGCTGCAGAAGGAGGCAGGTGTCATGAAGGAGAAGGTAAGAGGCCCTTACAGAGGCCCTATACTCTGTCCCCCCCGGCAATCATTGTGAAGAGAGCGGGCCTCTGTTGCCGAACCCACATTTTTTTGCTCCCTACGCCACGGCTTATGGAAATCCGCCATTGCTCTTTCCTTAGTTGCTTGTTAATACATCTCCTTTCCCTATATTCGCAAGGATGTCATTTGTACCGTCCTTGGTATGGAAAGTCATTGTAATTGACCTTGGACATGTTTGAAATAGGAATCACTCTCTCCTTATTTGCCTCTTTTGTAATGTGAACAATCGATGGTTCGGATAGTCTCGCTTTGCAAGTCGCACCTTTCCATGGCCTTTATTAACCTGGTGGCTCTCCCTGCCACTTTCCCAGCACCTCATGTCCTTGTAGATTTACAGTCTAATGTTGGTGCTTTGAGACACTAGATATACTGATGCCAGCGTCGTTTATTTCGAACACCTCACGGCGCCGATTTTGACTTCTCTGCGGTTCCCACCATCATGAACGCGGCAAATCGCCCAGGCAACCCCCTTATCCAGGCACACCCCCCGGCTTATCCCAGCACCCCGCGCTTATCCCAGGCACCCCGCTTTCGCGGAATGTTTTGTTTGAATTTCATGGATCGTTTCTTCGTTTGCAATAAAATGGATGAATTGATACTTGTACGTACTTTGCTACGTGTCCACTGTTTGCTACTGTGTCCACTGATGCTACTGTCCGTGCTCTGTGGTCACTGTGCGCTGTTCCATGTTCTAACTTTGCTGCTGTGTCACTGTGGCTGCTGTGTCCACTGGCTAGCGTGTCACTGTGCGGTCTGTGTCACTGTGCTTGCTGTGGCTTGGCTGTTCAGCTGGTGCTGCTGTGTGCACTGTGTCACTGTGCTACTGTGTCACTGTGGCTACTGTGCTAACTGTGCGACTGTGCTGCTGTGTCACTGTGCTACTGTGCAATTTCATTTTTTAAAAGCCAGAAACACGAAAATTAGTTTTTTTTCTGCCCTTGGCCGCGCTCGCATCTTCGTGCGGGCAGGCTGTATTCATCCCGCGGTTTCAAATCGGTTTATCCGATTACATGACGCGTGAAGTATTCGCATAACGGTCCGCTGCAAACAGTAGTTACTTAGTTTACAACACATGATGAGGTGAAAAAAGACATATTCCATGAAGATCAGACCTATGCTACAGTTAGACAACAGATACTTCCCCTATATTTGGTATTTACAGTATTTTTGATAAAGGTTATGGCGGTAGCATTACATTGAAAACAGCCGAATTAATAACGTCTGCGGTAATTATTGTTGCAGTGCCCGCCTATTCAATAGTATTAGTGAACTGTCACAGTAATGCACACTGACAATACCGTAGCTTCCCTTCACTTCGATGTAAGATTCTGCTGTTAACGTGGGATTAAGCCTCCTCAAAGCGTTAGTCACGTGAACGATGTTTTTGCATTATTCTTGTGCAATTTTCTTTTCCTGTCAGTTTCTCACCTGACCTCTCAGTACTGGAAGCTTTTTCAGTAGTGTTCTTCAATGAGAATCGGTAGTGTTTCGGTAACCGAGATCGGTAGTGTCCTGGTTCGTTGCTCGGTAGTGTCTTGTATTGTGCTTTGTAGTGGTTCGGTACTGAGATCGTCAGTGTTCGGTCTGAGGTTGGTAGTGTTCGGTCTGAGATTGGTAGTGTTTCGGTGCTGAGATTGGTAGTGTTCGTACTTGAGATCGTCAGTGTTCGTGGCTGAGATATGGTAGTGTTCGTACTGAGATCGCAGTTGTTCGGTGCTAGATTGGGTAGTGTTCGTACTGAGATTGGTAGATTTTGTTGTATTCGAGATCGGTAGTGGTTGGTACTCTGCATGCCTTGTAGTGTTCTTCTGTGTAACGAGTGTTCTTCACTGGCCATAGAATTTGGTACTGTGCTCGTAGTGATTGACACTGTGCTCAGTAAGTATTCGGTACGAAAATTGTAGTGCTCGTACTTTGTTTGGTATGTTCGTACTGATATTGGTAGTGTTGTTACTGAGATTGGTAGTGTTGTTACTCTGAGATTGGTAGGGTTTGTTACTGAGATTGGTAGTGTTTTGTTATGTGCTCGGGAGTTTGGGTACTGTGCTTCGTAGGGTTTGTACTGTGCGTGGTATTGTTCGGTACTGGAATCGGAGTGCTTGTACTGAGATCGGTAATGTTTTGTACTAAGATTGGTAGTGTTGGGTACTGCATATTAGTTATTTTGGTACTGAGAATCGTAGTGGTTCGGTTCTTAGGCACTAGTGTTTCGGTACTGAGATTGATAATTTTGGTACTGAATCGGTAGTGTTCGTAATGAATTGGTAGTGTTCGGCTAATGAGACGGTATGTTCCGGTACTGAGATCACTAGTGTTTCGGTACTGAGATTGATATATTTTTTGTACTCAGATTGGTAGTGTTTGGTACACCTGTGTGGCTGGTATTTAATTTTCTGTGTTCAGTATGGATTGGTAGTGTTTCGTAATGAAATTGGGTAGTGTTTGGTAACGGAGATTGGTATGTTTGTTACTGTATTGTAGTGTTGTTACT
>WSYH01016645.1:0-12829 GCA_036426205.1 Ascaphus truei
CCCCCCCCTGCTCCCAACGTGGGGCGGAGGGGGAAGTAATAATTAATAAGTAATTCCGCTCCTCCTGCGGCCTGCTTCTCACCGCTTCCCTCCACAGCCAGCTTCACGAGTCCCCCGGAGCTCACCTCCCGTGCCCTTCCCCCCCCCCCCAGCCCGCGCCCCCAAGCCCACCTCCCGTCCCGGGCAGCTGCCGCAGGGATATCGGGGGCAGGAGGGGAAAGCGTCCGGCGGCAACCTGCACCCACCCGGTCAAGTTAAGTCACTGTCACCCACCCAGTCACTGTCACCCACCCAGTCACTGTCACCCACCCAGTCACTGTCACCCACCCAGTAACTGTCACCCACTGATACCCAGTGCTATTCTGTAATTGCTGTGGCCCTGCTTCACGGCATGGGTGATTGAGCAGGTTCTCAGAGATGTAAACTTGTAACAAGGCTAGCTTGTGAAATAACCCAGGCATGGCACATCGCTATACTCTCAGCCCCTTCCTCAGTGTCCCAAGCAAGCTTTTTAATTCTGGCCGCTGAGTGCTTTTTGAACGGAAGACATTTATTTAGAACCAGGCAGCAAATGGCCTCTGCTCACATTAGACCGTTGAGTGAACATAACTGGTATATCATTTTTCCTTCTTACAAAGTGCCAAAACCGGACAGGTTGCGTCCGGAGAGTTAACTAAATTCCTGCTGACCGCCTGGAGCGATGGGAAGTCGTGGTCTTCAATATGTAATGTTTTATGGGTGCAAAGTCCTATGGGCCAGAAACTTGGCTGCAACTGGGGCAGGTGGATAGTCCAGATCAGGAGAATGGACAGTCCATGTTCCATGCTCCCTCTTGTTCTTTTTGGACTGTTAGTAGCTTTGCTTGTTCTTCCACTCGGGGAATCTTGGTGCGCAGGAGAGCAGCTCTGTGCTTGGCCGGTTCTGGCAGTTAGTAGCACCACGAAGTCGGTGAAGATGCAGCTTGAAATGTTCTCCCAAGATAGGTGGCGCAAGCTTTGTAATACCGGCAGCTGAAATGAGTCCCTTTAATACAAAGTAAACACACGCATAAGGCAGAGCGGTTACATAAAAGGTTCAACGCAATATCAAGGTGAAGATAAGGACCCGGCAGCACAGAATCGCTACAAACCTCAGACTTTTCCAGACCGGAACTGCAGGTCCAGCATTGTCAAACTGCCAACAGGACAGAGACGGTTTCAGGTAACACAGGTTGGGCACTTTGATGTATAGAAAATTAGCTGCAAAGCCGTGTTATTTCTATTCACTCTGCCCTTCACAACTACATTGTTTTGAGAAACTACCTGAAGCAATTTAAACTCTAATATTAATAGGGGTGATGCTTAACCTGGCGGATTGTAACCTAAAAGTAATTTTCCCAGTAGGGCCCCTGACCTCACAGTCAGAATGTTCCTATTATGGTGCTAAAAAAACATTAGGGACTCAGTCGTAGGGAACCACCTACATGATGCTCTTTGAGTCTGTTCCAAACAAGAGGTGCTCAACTCCAGTCCTTCAAACCCACCAACAGGTCACGTTTTTCAGGATATCCCTACTTCCGCACAGGTGGCTGAGGATCAGTCTTCTTGTGCTGGAGGGGATAGCCTGAAAAACACTGACCTGTTGGTGGGGCTTGGGACTGGAGTGGAGCACCCGTCCTAAACAAACGATACTGGCATTGAGTTATACATTGTGCCGCTTTACTCATGCAGGAACGTCGGGCTGACACTTATCCTCAAGTGGGATAGAGCAAACCCAAAGCACACTGGGAAAAAATAATAAAATGAAGCTTAGTAAAAAAAAACATGTACACACAAGTAATCACAGGATTACCATAAAGCTCCCAATAGTGGCAACTCATGATAGATAACACCTATCGGTAAGGGGTTATTACAATGGAAGCCAAAATAGCCTAATCCCACAATTGGGGTCAGCCACAAATAAGGTCAAACTCAACAAAAATAATAAAGTTTATTAAACAATTAAAAAATCCGACGTAAACACCATAAAATATGCATAGTTAAAAGGTTCCCCAAACAGTGCTATGGGGTGAGAGGAATAGGCAGTGTATAACCTTATGCCTAATCCACACTGACAAATGGTAGTAGCGTAATTTATAACAACAGTCACAACACAAACTCTTGTGAGGGGCTGTACACGCATAGAAACCAAACACGCAGCAGGAGATGAAACTAATAATCCTAGAAACATGAATAAATCAAACTAATGATGAATATACACCTGTGTAGTGTGTCTCGCTTGTAGTAAGAGCTGCAGCCTGGGACGTATCTCAGGACTGATCACTCCAACACAAAACCCGACACGATTTCTGAAGCGCCACGTGATGACGCGTTCACGCGTATACCCCGACGTACGTTCGCGCGTCACAGCGGTTTTCTCAAGGGGGAGTAGTTGTGTAATTGCAGTGTGACCTTAATGTTACCCATCCAATAGGGGAGGAGCGATAATTTGCCTATTAGAATCATACCTGGCAATGACGATGAAGGGGAAACCCTTGCAGAAAAACGAATAAGGAATCAAGGGGCGGGGTGGTGGAGGATAGACTAATATAGCAGTGAATGAAATTACACATGTAAATATATAAAAGGCACCCATAGGTAATGAAACAGGTCAAACAATGGCATACACCAGGAGATGCTATGAAAGAATGAGATACAATACAACGAATAAGAGAAATAAATGAATGGGTAGGTGAGGAGTGAACTAACGCGAGATCGCCCTAGAGTCAAAACGGAAAACTACTAAGTGGTCATATAGCAGGTCCATATACCGGGTCCTTCTATCCCAAATCAAAGAAAAAGAGGAAAAATAAAACCTTCATTGAGACCGTGCGGTGGGAAAGTGTGTTTAACAGGGAAATCCACCTACATTCACATTGTCTCAATTTAGTCCCAGTGTTGCCCTTGTGTGGGCCCCAGGGTATACGAGCGTATTCCCATATTCGTAAATTGAAAGCATCTCCATGGCTGTATGTCACTTATATGCTTGACACTGGTGTATCAGTTTGGCGGACAGAACCTAGATGTCGCCAAAATGCGTACTTTAAAAGGGCTCTGTGTGTTTCTCAAACGTATTGTTACCACAGGAGCAATGGATCAAATATACCACCCCTGTGGTAAGAC
The DNA here is from genome assembly GCA_036426205.1 of Ascaphus truei. Classification (NCBI taxonomy): domain Eukaryota; kingdom Metazoa; phylum Chordata; class Amphibia; order Anura; family Ascaphidae; genus Ascaphus; species Ascaphus truei. The sequence continues at coordinate 3,141 of WSYH01016645.1, forward strand.
AGTTAATACAGTCTTTGCGTAGAATAGGTGTTGAGAGAAGCTGATCGGTGATGTTTTACTTACTTTCAATGTGAAGGACAAGACTTACAAGTCCGCATGTATAGTACCACAGGGTTTATTAAACTAGCCAAGTACGTTTTGTTTTGCTGAAAGTGGCTGTTATACCAGAACGATCCGGAGGGGTACGTTTTGCTCTGCGGCTAACCATATTTGGTTGTTTTTTTTGTTAGATGTGCCAAGGTTTAGTTAGAATCTGGCGAATGGATTGCCACTGACTACAAAACGTACGGTTTGTGGCTTATCATCGTCCAGTTTAAATGTCCACAAGTATAAAACCAGGTCTAGGAGTGTTAAGTGACCTAGGATGTCTTTGTTAGAAATAGATGTTGAATATCTCTTTCCAAGAATCGCTGGTGAATCTTTGGCCGAATCTTAAATTCTTGTAAACATGGAACAATTACGCTTTAAGCGAGAAAGAAATTGGCCTGTAGGGATGTTATGTATCAATTGTTTAGTGATGACGACTGTCTACTTTGAGAAGATGTTTGTGGTGGTAGTTTGCAATAGATCGTGGTTCCAGTTTACCGCTAGTCCTGCTTAGTGATTGTGATGTCAAAAGTCAAGAAATTGATGCACTCCGTTTGGATCTATATGTTAATTTCAGATTATGTACCATTTATATTGAGCTCTCAATGAATTCTACCAAAGAATTCTCCGTGCCATTCCATAGCAGGAGCACGTCATCAATGTACCGGGACCAAAGATCTATGTGATCTGTGTACATTGAGTAGTCCTCCTGAACACCACGGTTCCGCAACAACTAGATAGAAGATTAGCGTACGGTGGGGAGACACGTGGTGCCCCATGGCAGTCCCTGGATTTGATGGATATCTTATTATAAAATAAGAAGAAAAGAATCTGGTGAGTACAAATTAAGCAGTTTAAAAACCTCATTATGTGCATGTGAATGAGTATTCCTGGCCCGAAGGAAATGTTGATTGTTGTAAACTAGAGGCATGAGGTACGTTGTATTACAAAAACTTTCCACATCGATACCCAACAATAGGTGAGCGACGTGTTCTCTGTGTGTTAGTAAAAAAAACAAACCTACAATTAAAAAACAAAGTTGATACTGTGAAAGCAAAGCAGCTCGTGTCTAATGCTACGCGTTAGTTGAACAGATTGTGCTCAATCTGCCTGGGCGCAAACATGATGGGAAATGTTAGAGACACTTTACGATGATCCAGGACTCCCAGGACTATGTTATGACTTACTGCAGGTCTTAGAAACTAAAGCTTGAAAAAACCCGGGGACTCAAACAGCAAATCATTCTCCGTTAGTGATGGTTGAGATAAAGCTTGATGCACAGATACACACAAGGCAGCAACAAAAACCCTCAGCTTTACCTGTCTGAATTTGCCAGAGTGGGATTTTTTTAATTCGTTTGAACGGGGACTCGTCGCTGTGGAGAAAATCTTTTATGGAATTTATCAGGTGAATGTTCCTTTGCTGGAAATTCTCACGGTAAGAGAAGGTCCTCGTAGTGAAAGAAGGCTAGGAAGGAAGAGACGTGAAATTGTTCAAAACGAGAGATCGCAATCGGTAAACTGCATAAGTTCAAATAGTGTGTTGTGCCTTATTTTCTATAGGACAGGGTGTGTTAAACTCCAGAACCCCCAACCCCCACAGGTCATGTTCAGTATATCCCTGCTTCAGCAAGGTGGTGCATGTTGACTCAGCCACTTGTGCTGAAGCAGGGATATCCTGAAAAAACTGACTGTTTGGGGGGAGGGGAGCGGGTCTGGGGTCTGGTGTCGAGAAGCCCACACTATAGGACAAGCACAATTATGTTACTTTATCTAGGATACTACCCCTTGTACAATGGACTGCAAAAACTCAGGGCAGATATCACCCTACCACTGTACTGTACACCAAGTGTAAATGTTGAATATACCCCAGGATTAAATACAAAGACAGTAGGCATTTTCAACATAACAAATAAACACTACTGGATAGACGAGTGGCCGTAATCTATTGCTAGGTTTACATATGAGAGCATTAAAGCAGCAATACAGGGTTTTCCCCACAGGATTAAAGCAGGTGGGGAGGGGTCTGCGGAACTGATTTGTGTTAATGTCGGCTCCGGGGACCCCATTTCCAGAGTCTTACCTCTGTAAGGGGTGCCGGTTTTTCTTCTGAGTTTAAAAAGGTCCAGGTCACGTGGGCGAATAGGGTGACACCAGTGACGAGGAGGTAATTATAAGCCGCCCTTAGAAGGAAGACAGTTCTCTGCCTGCAGGGATACCGTCACCACTATTGTGGTACGTATTCTGGAAGCAGGGGGTTCAATCGGAACTGAAATGAACACATTACAGCCCGGAGACCCCCTGCTTCAATTTGTAATAAAAATTAAAATCAAAAATAAAACCTGTATTGCTGATTTAAGCGAGTGATTAGAAGTATGTTGAAGCTGAATCACCCAATTCCTGTTTTAACTATTGCAACAAAAGGTGCCAATCAATAGGAATGCAAAGAAGGTTACCAGCTGCACACCATATTCACAGATATTTTCATAATTAACCGGTTGCTTTTGTATTAAGGGGTAGCCTGCCTGGAGACCCAATAGTTTGCAGGAAAACAAGAATGACACAAGGCACTTGGATTTTCTAATGCTGAATTTAAGGAGCCAGGAAGACGATGTTTCGACCTACAAGGTCTTTATCAAGTGATGAAAAGCCATTTCATCACTTGAAAAAGACTTTTAGGTTGAAAACGTTGTCTTTTGGCTCATTAAATTCAGCAATAGAAAAATCGAAGTGCCTTGTGTCATTCTTGTTTCCTGAATCAATCATAGGAAACATGCAGGGTCAGATGGCAAAAACCAAGAGGTCATGGATAGCACAGTTTGGAGACAGGCATGACTGGAGGCTGAAAAGGGGACCTAGAACATTGCTCCTGATAAACAGATAACACAGTCTATTCAAAGGAACATACCGGCTACTACTCTCTTACTGGCTTGGTGATTGGTTCGGGAGGAGGTGCGGGTGGGGGGGACATTGCTAAAGCCAGGAGGGGGCTTTCCAACGGGTGATGATAGCCCTGGAGGTGGCGTATCCGCAGTTACCGCCACAACGGGGAGAAAACCTATGGAAGATACAGGAGAGGAGATCAAAAGCAAACCGCTAATGCTCTGCACATCAGCACCATCGATATGGTGCAATTCATCCTCCGGCTGCATAGCGGCGGGCTGAAAAGGTGTATGTGAAAGCCGTGCTGACCTGCACTCAAGCATCCACAATACCGACATTTATTATGGTGCTGCTGGGAACCTCTCAGGGTATTGTACAGTATGTACAGCAATTTCCCGACAATACGAATACAAAATCAACTTTCCCACATACCAGCTGGGGCAGTGTGCTCATCTCCGCTCCTCAAGCCCATCCAACAGGTCAGGCTTTCAAACATATCCCTGCTCTTAGCACAGGTGGCTCAATTAGTGGCTCAGTCGCTGAAGCCCGAGACATCCTCAAAACCTGACGTTGGGGGGGCAGCTGAGGAGCGGAGATCAGCACCCCTGAGCGGAGGATAAGCTCTTATTGATTGTAGCTGGCACTAGTTTCTCCGTTACAGGGAAGTGTCCAAATTATTTACCAAATATAATTTAAGGTATCGGGTCTCTGGTCCCAAGATATGACCCGAGGTCACAGGGTTAGCAGTTTGATGAACCGACTTTACGGTAGAGACCTGGTGGTGGCATCCTGAGATTGCTACTGTTCCCCAAAGCGGAAATTCTTCCTCGGCAATGAATACTGTGGTGCGGCTGTCTTTCTCAACCCTGGTGGGTCCTTTGAGGCGCTGCTCTTTCGGCTACCTTCCACTCGGTGAGCCCGTTTGCCACTCGGTTGGATTTGCACCGAGGATGGAGCTGGCGGGTGGCAACGGGAAGCACTCTCTTTCCGTGGCATTTTCCTTGAGCGAGGAGTTGGCACGCCTATCCTCCGCGGTTGATTAGAGAAAGAGCTTGCTTTTCTCCGACCCCATCCTCTTCTTCTTGCTCACCTTACCACTGGTCTGAGACGGTGCCGTCAGCAGTGTGGAGATGTAACATGGTTGGGGCGTTACGGAACTCCTGCGTGGTCATCCCACCGTCGTCATCGTCATCCTCAGAGAGAGGGGAAGTTTTGGCGACTTTTTTGGTGACCCATTTCCCATGACTGGGGGGTAGCTTTCTAACAGCTTTACTTGGAGCAGCCATTTTAGGAGCTGCGGGGCGGACTGTGCTTTGGAGAGAGGCTGGTGGCCCAGGGTAGATGTGACCGCGGACAGTGGGGTGCTTTTGGTTATTTTTGGACACCAAGGCGGGGAAATCCTTCCTGGAAGGCGTTTGTTGATCTGGCAGACGTGGTATAGGAGAGACCTGTGGAGAACACAGTGGAAGAGCTGGAAGATGAAGTAGAGGAGACAGCAGCGGGAGGAGGCTGGGGACATACTCTTCTTTTAATTGGCGGGTATTGTTTTCGCAGAGTACTGGAAAAGCAAGAAGGGATAGTCAGCAAAATGACTTCCATCATGTTTCTATAACATTCACACATCTGACATACAGCCAACATCGCAAACCACCGTGTAAAGCTTCCCTGAAGGTACAAGTGTGAGCACAGTGTCAAGAAGCGCTTTTGTACACAATCAATTGAAGCATGTGCAGCTCAATTGCAATTCCACTTGTTAAGAAAAAGGAAAGGATACAAGCTCACTGTCCCTAATTATTAAACAAATTAGGAGAAGGAGCAGCTCAGGGAGAGAAAAGACACTGACTGTAAACAATGACACCAAGTTTGAATCAGGGGAACCGGTTCAATTCCGCGGTGTCGGCTGCTTGTGACATTGGGCAAGTCACTTTATCTCCCTGTGCCTCAGGCACCATAACATAGATTGTGAGCTCTATTGGGCAGAGACCTGTGCTGCAACCGCACACTGTAATGTAATTGTGAAGCGCTACGAGTCCCATTGGGAAGAAAGCGCTATATGAAAATAAAGTTTATTAACAATAACAATTTTTAAATTAAGTTTCTGTTTAGGTTCTAGACTGTGAACACAAATTCAAAAGAATTTGTCGTCTCGGCAAGAGCGCTGGACCAACACATTGTCGCAATGTGTTTGGTCGCACAGAAACAAACGCGCACACGCTCAGCTTCTCCTGGATGCGGCCGTAGGCTGCTGCGCTCTACAAGTTGTTTTATAACCTGAGCAAAGGTGGCCGGCACCGGTCCAAACAGCTTGATCCAAATGCAGGAAAATTCTCCGGGATTCGGCGCCGTTAGCAGCACTCAGCATCCTCCCAGTGTCTTTTGGGACTAGAAACATAGAATTAATTACCAATTTGGTGGACTAATGTTTTCCGCCCCGTGAGAGCCAGGCGTAAGTGTAAACGATGGTCATTTGAAAACGTTCACCAATTAGGGACCCATGGCCTCCAAAAGGTGTTCACCACGTGCGGCGTGCCCAGATTCTCAAAACAAAGACCTAGAAACACATCTAATACTTTTCAGCATTAATATACCAGGTGATATTATCTTAATATTGAGCATGATATGAGAGCGTCTGCTAATCCCCTCCCCATAGGCAGGACATCACCTGGGTGTGCCCGTGAGTTTGGGGGCAGCAGCTTTGAATCGTGCGCCCGTCCTCTGGGTTCCTCGCGTCCTCCTTCCTGGATTTTGCGCCCTCGAATTTTGCCATGTGTTTCCTCCCCTCTCTCCGGCCGCCTGGCCGCTACCGACGCTTCGCACTGCCTGCCGCCACCTCCCTGTCTTCCTCTTCCCTGCAAGTGCCGACAGAAAGGAGTTTTTAAACCAAAGTAACGAGCATGACGTACAAATAAAACCATGTTTGCTCTGGCTGTAGTTCATTTAATGAAACGTATAACATGGTGTCGAATGGGCTAAAAGAGTGACGTTGCTGGTATATCTAGCACAGCGAGCCGGTTTTTAAGCAGAACTTCGTTATAAGATGTGATACACCAGACATCAGGTCGTAGGATTGGGATGCCCATTACGTTCAATTAAAAAGATGTCATGTTGGAAATCCAACCAAGAATATGGTGGTTTATAATCGCCATGGAGAAACAAACATTTGTAGCTTGGTTTCAACAAAGGCTAGAAATAAAGGCCTTCTTAGTAGAGAAGCTTGACAGGTTTACAATACAACACTCCTAAACATAAACATACTGTAGGATACAATACGTGTTCTAAACAGGGCTGCCAAAAACTCCAGTCCTCAAGGGCCATCAACAGGTCAGGTTTTTTAAGGATATTCCTGCTTCAGCACAGGGTGGCTAATCAGTCCCAACTTAAGACAGGTCGCTCAATCAGTGGCTCAGTCTTTGACTGGGCCACTTGAGCTGAAGCAGGGATATCGTCAAGGTCACCCAACGAGGGTAGTTTTGAGGCTTGTGGTTGTCCAGCCCTGGTCTAAACGCAACATAGGTGAACTTTTTTGATAGTTCTTTTCAACCTCATCTACTATGTCAGCGTTTCCCAAATGGTGGGTCGCCCGACCGGCCACCGGGCCACGGGCACAAAAATTGCGGGTCGAGGAGGCTGTCATGCTCGTTGGCGGGTGTCTCTCCCAGCCGCCCCTCCCGACGCGCTCGAGGTCTCCTCCCAGCCCCCCTCCCGCCGCTCGACGGTCTTCCCAGCCCCCCCTCCCCGCTCGAGTTCAAAAACAAATAGCAGCGATTCCCCCGCGGTCCCGCCGCGAATGCGTGCAGGGCAAGAGTGACAGCTCCTCCCCCCGCTCCCAAACGGGGAACGGAGGCGGGAAGTACTATCTCCTCTGCGGCCCGCTTCCTCTCCCGCGGCCCGCTCATAGCTCACCACCCGTGCACCCACTCCCGAGGCCCACCTCCCGTGGGCACCCCCTACGAGGCCCACCTCCCGGGCACACCACTCGCCGAGCCCACCTCCCGTGCCCCCAAGCCCACCTCCCGTCCCACTCAACTTAAAGGCCTTCAGCTTTATAACTCCACCTATACTCATCGGTCTCCTGCTGTTAGAGAACTCTTCGGTTAGAACCATCAAGAAAGTAAAATCCCATCAACCAAACACCTCATAATCCGCTCATACTTCCATCAGAGTTAATTCACTCCAGTCCGTAATATCTGTTGGATATTCCGTCTCCACTCACGCCATGAGTGTAATAGGACAATCACATAATCCCTTTACCCCAATTAACACACACCATCATCTGCCCCATCGAGCTAACTCATCGTATTACGCCCTTCACTCCTCATTTTTCCTTTTCCCGAGAGATGTTGGACCCCCTTAACGCTTTCTGCTAAGCCGTATCCCTACCACCGAACCTCTAGGGTTCCCCGACTTGCCTTGGATAAACGCACTGATCAGCAAAGACTGTGCACGCCGTCCCCTCAACTTCGTCCGAGCTAAAGGTCTCGCACCACCTCCGTCTCTTGGACGCGATCATGGAACACCAGTCTGACATATCCTTGCTCTATCTTCCCGGTACTCCTCATTACCCGCCGTACATACTCAACCTAGAGACGAACTCTCACGTACAATATCTAACCCCCACTGTCGCTCCAACCATCCTACACCTGCAATTTGGATCAGGGACGCAATTCCACCTGGAACTTTCACAGCTCCACCCCAGACTCTGTCCCGATCCCGATCTTCATGCCCTTTAACAAGCCCCGATTTACCTTCTCGCCCTGCCCCGCACACGCACCACAACACCTAACCATACCCATCGCCAACACCCCGCCCACCTAAACCCGCATCACCGCGCAATACCAACTCAATATTTCTCCCCCCACTTCCTCAGAATAGCCATAATCTGGGGGGGTGCGGAACAAATACTCTCCCCTAAATAATAATGACACTCCCCCACTCCTACTCACCAAAGCTAGGCCATCATCATTCCACGCCGATAAGACTCCTCTTGTTCCTCTTTCCCGCTTGGTAATATGAACACTTGTTAACCTGAAATCCAAACAAACCGCCCAAAAGATAGTACAAATGTTACAAAAGTTAACCAGCACAACCGGCCAAAGTTCACAACGCTCTACCCCGGCGACCCCTGCGCACGGGCAGCAGGGAGAATCGGGGGCCAGCAGGGAAGGGGAAAGCGTCCGGCCTCTCAAGGTAGTCACCCACCCCAGTCACTGTCCACCCACCCAGTCACTGTCACCCACCCAGTCACTGTCCCCCATCACCACCCCCCAGTCACTGTCACCACCACCCACCCAGTCACTGTCACACACCACCCGTCACTGTCCCCACCCACCACTGTCACCCACCCACCCACCCCACGTCACCCCCCAGTCACGCACCCAGTCACTGTCCCCAGTCACTGTCACCCACCCAGTCACGTCACTGTCACCCACCAGTCACTGTCACCCACCCAGTCCACTGTCACCCACCCAGTCCTGTCCCCACCCAGTCACTGGCCCCACCCAGTCACTGTCACCCAACCCAGTCCTGTAACCCCACCAGTCACTGTCAACCACCCACGTCCACTAGTCACACACCCCCCACCCACTGTACCGTCAAGTCACTGTACCCACCCAGTCACTGTCACCCACCCAGTCCATGTCACCCACCCAGTCACGCACACCACCCAGTCACTGTCACCACCCAGCACTGTCACACACCTAGTCACTGTCACCCACCACATCAAGTGTCAAAGTCAATGTCACCACACCCAGTAAACTGTCACGTCTACCACCCCAAGTCACCTGGTCAACCACCCACCGCTCACTGTCAAAACACCCACCGTCTCCCACCACACCCCCACCCAGTCACGCACCCACCCAAGTGTCCAGTCCCCCCTCCAAACCCACCCCCTCCCACCCACCGAGACCAGGTCCCCTACTCCCACCCACCCCGTCCCCCACCCTCCCCCCTCCCACCCACCCAAGTTCCCTCAGTCCCCCCTCCCACCCACCAGTCCCAGTCCCCCTCCCACCCACCCAGTCCCAGTCCCCCCTCCCACCACACCAGTTCCCCCTCCCACCCAACCAGTGCTAGTCTGTTCCCACCACGCAACCAAGTCCCCCACTTCCCCTACCCCAAACCAGTCCCAGTCCCCACTCCCAAACCCCAGTCCCAGTCTATCCCAGTTCTTTACCCTGACTTGTGCCGGACGCCCCCACACGCCACAGTCCCCAAGTCCAGACGCCCTCCCACACATCGGCCTCACAAAACAGCCGAGTGAGAAGCCACCGTGGAGATCGACGCGCCCCAACTCAGTGCCGGTACACCACCGTGGCACCTCCCTGGCCAACGTCCGAGCCGATGACCCGCGGACCTTGAATCCCGCAGATAGCGTTACACTACCCTTTCACCCCTTTCAATTTCCCCATGTTGCTAATCCACCATGCCTTTCGACACCTTCAAAAACTACCCGACAACCCTACTATTGTGATTAAGTGACACCTTCTGGTTTCCCACCCTAACTGAAGCCGGAACTTACATTTCCCACGCAAACACGTGTCAACACTTTTAGGCACAAAATACCACAACAATGGAAAAATTCCGTAAATCAAAGCACCCACCCCCAACCCAACCCAAGTCCCAGTTCCCCCCCTCCCCCACACCAGTCCACCCCCCTCCCACGCACCCAGTTCCCCCCCTCCCACCCACCCAGTTCCCCCCCCTCAAAACCCACCACCCAGA